>SNQJ01S0030844.1:1550-27116 GCA_010110895.2 Picea sitchensis
CCCTTGGGGTCACATCATATACATTTAGCCATATATATGCCCCCCTTGCATCATAACATAGTACCCTCCTTCAAAAATCTTTTTCCTCAAAGCTTTGCATTTAAAGGCTTCACATGTGATGGAACCAAGTAATATGATTTTCTTATGTTCCTGATTTATTCATTCCATTGTTGATGATCTATCCATCCAAAATTAATTCTTTTTGGTCTTAATCCTTGGTGTCTAGTTGGTCTCTGATAATAGCTTGTTGAAGAGTAGTTTGGTGATGCCTTGTTCCATGAATATTGACAAGTATTCCATCTTCTTCCTTCATAATGTTGATATCATCCTTCTTGTATTCCTTGAAATGTTTCTTGGTAATGAGGGTGTCGATACAGTTTCACATTTGATGGTCTTCCTTCACTTTGCACATGCATTTCATCTATCTTCTTTTCAACGACAATGACATCCTCGATAATATTTTCTTGGTATTTGATTACTCTAGCCTTTGAGATAATACCATCATATTTGTCATGTACATCCTCTAGATGGAGTTCAAATTCTTCAAGTATATTTTGTTTACCTTCTTGAATATTGTCTTCTTTCTCCTTTTGAATCTGCGATGTGATCCCATCTAACAAATTTTGACTTCCTTCTTCAATTTTGGCTTGTATTTATGATTTTACCTCATCAATATTTAAGGATTCTTCAACCTTCATGTAAATTTCATCTTCCAGTCTTTTGGTAGATTATTCATCCAAGATCCTTCTTTCTTCTTGATTTTGACAATTCTTCTTTTCTTCTTTCAATATTTTGACCTCATCCAATAGTTTTTTATTATGTTTTCATAATCTACATATCTCTTCATCTTTCTTTTTCAAATCTTCCCTTGACTCATCATTTTCCCACTTTAATTTACTATTGTTTTGTTGCTTTAAGTTCTTAACCTCCTTAATGAGTGATTCATTAAGGGATCGTATCTTAGATAGCTCCTCACCCTTCTTCTTAATCTCTTCCTTTTCTTCTTTTAATTCATCTTGAATTCTATACAATTCCTCCATTTTTGTATCCCTAATCTATTTATTTGAGAAGAGTTTTTCAAATTCTTCCCATGTGCACTGCCATCTAGTATTTGGATCAACACTCATCCACCACTTTCAAGCTTCATAAAAAAAATAATTTCTTTCCTTTGAAGAAGCCATATTATATTATTTTACCAACCTCAACCATTCCATAGGATTGATTTCATCTTTATCTTCATCTCCTGTAAAGTTAAGTATTTCCATTGATTCTTAATTGAGGTCTAATCCCAACCCTCAAATAAAAACCTCAATATATTAAGGATAAATGTATAAAATAGTTGTAATCATTGTTACAATATTCTCTTCTATGTGTTATCTTTCCAATGGATTTTGAATCATCTCAATCAGACATTCCAATCAAAAGTTATGATAGTTTTAAGTGAACATACCTTTGAAACCCTGATTTGGAGTCTATCTTCCTGACCGACCTTACTTATGATGTATCTCTACAATTTCGTCCCTTCTCAATATGAAATTGTAACCTGTAGTACTCTGAATTTTCTTCTCTGCAATTCCATAGGTCTGACCAAAATTGAATGTGCCAAGTGGAAGTTATGGTAACTTCCCCACACCTTGCTGATTTTTGTCCTTTCCAGGAGATCACACTTGTATAGAGTGTCCCGTGCAAAATAATTGATATAAAATTATAGACCTTGTACGGAGATACTAGACTTTCAGCTATCCAATTCCAACTACTCTTACTCGAATTTGGAAACGTCACAGATAAGTTATGACTGTTTTACCGAAACACCTATTTGAGACTAGTCAATAGGACGTTGGAACCCTATCTTCCACACATAGTGTATATATGAAGTAAATGACTTAAAATTTGGAAGAGATGAAATTAGTACCACCAGTGCACTTTGATAAGTATTATAAATATTCTCTAGGTTTCACCATCTGAAAATGATCCAAGAAAAAGTCACAGCTAAAATGAAAAAACATGACTATCTTTAGGAGAAAAACCCACAAGTTGATGCTCACGATGCAAATGTAATGAGTACAAATTATTATAATATCGCCATCACTTGAGAGTACACACCATGTACAAAATTTCAATATGGAGCACAACTCCAATAAATACAAGAGAGATAAGTTACACAATAACTCAGAAGCAAGAACATGAGGACCTCCTCCAAATAACCAAATAGATTTCATACTTCTCAATTCCTATCTCAATAATGAATACATGATATCTTATATATATCTATTCACACTTGCACATGAGGCCCCTTTATCCCACTAGGCCAAACCTATTACATATGTATTTAAAAATTACAAGTACATTTAGGCCCATATATTCCCCCATTGGAATCATATACATCATATAAATTTAATACATATATATACTTTTATATGGGTCATAAAAAAAATAGAAATATCATGACTAATATTGCAGAAATTTGCAAGAGTGCTTACAGGTTGTGGTTTTCCAAGGAGTATTGTTTCAGACATAGATACAAGTTTACTTCAAATTTCGGAGGGATTGTTTGCAAAAGGATTTGGTACAAGGCTCTTGAATTTTATCACAACATACCATGCGGTCATATGGGAAGACATAAAGAGTCAACCAAGTAATTGAAGACATGTTGAGAATGTATGTGATGGATAATCCATCTAAGTGGGAAGATTACTTCCAATTGGTCAGATTTCCTATAATAATGGGTATCAATATTCATTGAAAATGAGCCCATTTAGGCTTTATATGGTAGAGCAATGCAATACTCGGTGGTTGGGACAATAACAAATGAAGAGTGGTACTTGGGCCGGATTTGTTCAAGGATATGGAAGACCAGGTGATTAAGATCAAGACGAATTCAAAGGCATCTCAAGATAGATAGAAAATTTATCTTGAGATAAGAACATGACAACTAGAATTTAAAGTGGGGGAGCATGTTAGCTTTTAAAAGTGAAACTCGATAAGATCTCTTTGAAGTTGGGTGGTTGTAGAAGCTAACCAATAATATTACGTGGTCCATTTGAGATATTGGACATGATAGGGCCAGTTAGGGTAAAGCCTTGCATTTCCTACTTCCATGAATGTGCATAATGTATTTCATGTATCTTTCTAAAGAAATATGTGCATGATCTAACCATGTTATTGATTGACATTTTATTGGTGGGAGCGGAGGGGAGACTTTTCGGGTCCATCAATAGAATTGGACAGAAAAGTCAAATGCTCTAGAATGGGAGTTAAGTGGAAGTCGATGGACAACTGTGGTCCTAAAATGCTACTTAGGGCAAGATGCCATCTTGGAAAATTACCCACAACTTTTGAATAAACTTTTTAAATTTTGATTTCCATTTTGTATATGCACCGAAGACAATTCCTAAATAAGGGGGAATGTAATACCCGATTACAGACCCCATATTAAATAGTATTTTGTGAATTTGATGAAAGGTCGGAGTGACCAAAAAATTAAAAGAGGCCAGGTGTGCCTAGGAAATGTAATGTTTGATCATTATTAATAATAAATACATCCTTTGGTTTACTTCTCTGGGACAAGGACCACGAGTTATAGGGGCCATGAGTCCACAAAGAGAAGGGGATTGAGGGGCCTAAGTATTTATTTTATATTTTATTTACCCATTTTGTTTTAATGGAGAATATTAGTTACATAAGATTCTTGGGGGAAGGCCATGTGGTTCTCTAATTCCAAGATATATATAAAACCATCCTTAGTGCATTTGGGGTTCACTCACTCATTGTTCATGTTCACTTACATTCTCTTCTCTCTCCATTAATTCTTTAACCCACTCTTTATTCCCTCATTCATTTTGAGTCTTGTCTCAGGAAAGAAAGCAGATTGTTGGAGAGGAGCCATGGTTTGTTGGTGTAGTGACTCTTGGTGTATTCCGACCATGGATGTATGCATGTTTGAGATGCATTGGCATGTGTTAAGTTTTGTTCACAACTGCAATTCCTGAGAGTTCCTAGCATGGATATTCTTGACCCGGATGCATTGGATCCTTGGAAGGAGGTGGATAGCCCGAGGGACTACACGTGGAAGAGAAGGAAGTCCATTCTCTTGGGTTGTCGAGTTGGATAGAAGAACTGGTGTACTCTAGATTGTTGTGTGTTGAGAAACATTTGAGAGCTTGAGTGTTGAATGGTTTTGGGAAGCTGATGTTAGAAAAATAGGACCTTGAACAATAAAATAAAACAAATCTTGAAACAAAACATAGAAGACACAATACAAGAGAGACCGCAGTTATGTGGTTCACCTAGTGTGGGCTACATCCACCAGGAAGATGCTAGGTCCTTCCTTTATTATTATTAACAAATGAGGGGTACAACCTATAGAAAAACCCTTTGTAGCTTCCTCTTCTTTCTCTCCACAGTCTCCTCTCGAGATACAATATTCGCCGTAATCCTTAAGCACTTATTTTATTTCCCTCATAAAGAGGGTTTCTTCTAAGACAAAAACCTAACATAATCTCTGGATTAGATCTGTGACCTTATAATGAAGCAGTCCATTCAATGAAGAATACAATATACTATAGGAGCAATTTTTGCTTGAGGATTCAGCCCCCAAACCCCATCGGGGCGGCAAGAACCCCATTTGGGGGCCAGCTTACTTGAGACCCCTCTGACGGACCATGGAGAGGGTACTCCCCCTCTGCACTCCCCCTCTTGGAAGAGTTTACATACTTCTGTGGTGTAAATGCTTCATGGGGTATAACCACGGCTGAAAATGGAGACCTCTGAATCGGAAGATAATCAAGCTCCACAGCTAACAATCTCCCTTGAGTGATTCTGTGCAACTCCATTGCTTTGTATATCTTGGACCTACGAACCTTCGCGGACACAGCAGGTTTCTCATCTTCATATTCATTTCTTGAAGACCAGGCCCAGCAAGAACTTCGGTTTCTCCACGGTTGCCTCCCTTTGTTCAAGATGTCTCTGAGTTGGATAGTGTGTATCTTTTCCATCTTCAGACATGCATCTTCCAAAGATTGGATGGAAGTATGAAGTGGTACCTCAATGTATATTCTTAGTCTTGAATGGAAGGATGATTTCTTCTGCTAGGTGAATGGCACTCGGTATCCGCAGTACAACCTGTTCTTTGGCTGCTTTCCCAATTCCTCCATAAACCTTTGTAAGCAAATCATCTCTTTACTAGCCTCTGTGTAGCAGCATTCTTTCTGCCTCTGTTGTTGAAAGTGCAACAACCTTTTGATTTTTTGAAATCCAACTTCACTGCTTTTTCCACCTATATTAAAAACATACCTGTGGTGCTCCTCCTGCTGTCTTTATCACTGCCATATCTGAATCAACGTATCTTTGTAGAAAAGTGTATGAACCTCAAAATACAATGCATGTGTAGTAGTACCTCTCAAATGCGAGAATCCCCTTTCTTGCCTCCCAATGTTCTTTACATGGATTTTCCATATACACCTCACAGCTCCCCTTTGCGTAGTGCAATATCTAGTCTTGTACAAACCATTGCATACATCAAGTACATACCCTGGCGATGGTAGGGACCCTGGACATACCTATCTCCTCCTTTGTCTTGGGACACATTTCCTTAGTTAATTTGAAATGGGCGAGTGCTTATAAGCGGTTTTGCATTGCATTCTAAGCCTCTCCAACACCTTCTACGTGTACTCACTTGCTTGGGGACAATGTCGGTTCGCATTTCTTTTGTCTCTTGTTATTCTCTGCCACCAGGTTTCTTTGCAACACCTAAATCCTTCATACTTAAAATGGGTGGCTAATTTCTTCTTGAGCACATTTATATCTGCATATTATGCCACTGCAACAATCATGTCATCTACATACAATAGCAAGATAATAAAGCTTAGTTTGTTTCTTAAAATAAGCGAGTGATCATAATGACATCTACTATAACCACGATTCTTGTCATAAACACAATCCAAACTTCAAATACCAACGCCTTGGAGCTTTCTTTAAACCCTTACAATCTTCTTCAACGCGCAAATTCTCCTTCCTTTGACCTCACACCCATGTGGGTAGCTGCTCAAATCTTCCTCAAATCCCCATGGAGAACATCTAAGCTTTATTTAAGATGCAGTCCTTCACGCCATGAAGACTTAAAATAGTTCTAATTGAAGTCATTTTAACAACAGGGAGAAAATATTTCATCAAAATCTATACCTTTCTTTTGTGCAAACCTTTACAACAAGTCTATCAGCCTTTGTCTTGAAAGCTTTTCTCCTCATATTCTTCCTTCAACTTGTAAAGCCCTTTATTCTGCAATGCTCTTCTCCCTTGAACAAGGCCCGGAACCAGTCCCAAGTCTGGTTATTTCTAAGGAATCCATTTCCTCTTTCGTACCTTGCTCCACTTATTTTTGGTGTCTACATACATTTCCTCTTCATAACATTATAGTTCACGAGATGGAGTCAACAATAAAATAATATAATGAAGGAGGTATCATTCAGGGGGTATACTTAGCACAGGCGAATCTTCTAACAACACTTGTAGGTGTTTGAGGGTACGCTCACATTGTTGTACATTTTGAGTTTTTGGTAGCTTTCCTTTGAGATTTCCTTTTCAGTGATCTCATCAAGCGTGTATTCTTGTTTTTGTTTCCTGTTTCTTTCCACGTGATCTTTTATTTTGACCTTCTCATTGAATATGACATCTCTACTCCTAATGAATTTTGTTATTTTTCGCCAATCCCATGGCGATGGCTTAAATCATTTACACCATATCCAACAAATGTACATTTCTTGGATTTTTGCCTCAAAACTTTGTTCTATTTTCTTTATCCAATATGGACAAATGCTTCTAGCCGAAAGTTTTCAAAAAGAATAAGTTTTACCTTGTTTCCTATCCATTCCTCCTCCGGAATTATACCATACGAAGAGATTGAAGGTCCTGTTTTTATTAAGTAAACAGTTATCTACAACATCTGCCCAGAACTGTAAGAACAAACCAACATGCAATATAATACTCCTTTTGCGGCTCCATATTTCTGATTTCATCCTTCCATTTTTTGAGTTTCTTATGGTGGTGCCAGTTCGTGTCTTTCTCTCTACTGAATCCCATGGTATGAGGCGGTAATCATCAAACTCCCTTGCTACCAATATTCACCTCCATTATCTTATCTTATACACTTCAAACTTTTTCCTTTTTCATTCTCAACTAAAGCTTTTGCATTTCTTAAAAGTACTAAAAACATGAATTTTTGGCGAATGCAATAAACCCAAGTTTTTCTAGTTGCATCATCCCAATAAGTAACATAATAATGAGAGCCACCAAGAGAGATGATACCTGTTTGGATCCCCATACATCGCGTATTGCACAAACTCCTAACCTTTCATTCTTCTTTTCTTACCCCGACTAAATCGATACTCTTTTGTTTTCCATATTAAACACGAAATGCTCACAAGGGGTCAAATCAATTTGTTTTAAAGATCACGAGCAAATTTCTTTTGTGAGGATAGCCATACCTTCTCACTCGTAGTAATCCCTGACCTATGATGACATGAGTCGTATCCACTCATGTTGAAGTTAAAGATATAGAAGAGTTAGTATTACAAATACATAGATACAATGTACCTACCTTCTCTCCTTTTCGCTATCACCAATGATCCTTTGATGACTACGTCTTATCGTAAATATGGATATACAACCTTCCTTGCCAACTTCCCTTTTGAAATCAGATTTTTTCTTAAATGCGGAACATGTTTACCTCTTTCAGCAACCATTTGGTTTCCATTTTAGTTGCTTTATTTTTACCTTTTCCCATTCCAACAATTTTGCATGGTTTATTATCACCCAAATGAACCTAATCAAAATCACCTTGAACATAATCTAGAAATGTTTCCTATGGGGTGTGGCATGAAATGAAGCTCCACGGATCTACTACCCAAGACTTCGAAATATTATCTACGAGAAAGAATCAAAAGCATCTTGTAACACATCACATTACATTTGCTTCTGATTTCTCTCTGTTGTCCATCTTTGTTTCTTTAGAGCTCTGGAGTCTTTCTTGAGATGTCCTTTCTTCCCATTTCGGCACTCTATCTTTCCAAGTCTGGATTTGGATCTGCCATCCTAGAATTTCTCACGGTTTCACGAGCCCTTTCCTCCTACCTTTGTCTTCCATTTTTCTCCATGTTTTATGCATTACCTGATGTCTCACTGTGATTTTCCATCGCATTTCCTCACTAAGGATAACATAACAACATCATCAAATTTTAAAGTATTTGAACTAGAGCCGGAGTTACTGACCATGACCAAACCATTCCAACTTTACGGAAATGAGCACAAGATTAGAAGGCCTATAACCTCATCATCAAAGTCCACTTTTCTGAGGAACTTAGTTGATTAGTAGCAGTATTAAATTCATTTAAATGATCACCAACAGACCCGCAACCGACATCTTCATAATAAATAATCTCTTCATTAGAAATGATACCTTGATATTGACGTTGAGGTTTCATACAATTTAAGCCAATGCATCAAGTAAACCCAGCCGTTTATTTTCCTTGGAGATATTGAAGCCACCAAATATTTTTTGATTTCAGTAGGTATCGTTCCTAGAGCCTTTTCTTGTCAAGAATCTCCCATTCTTCATCCTTCATGGCCGTAGGCTTCTTTGCTACTCCACTTTCGATGGTAGGAATAGATCAGCCGATATAAATAGTCTTCCATCGCATCTTCATAAATGGTAGTTTTGGCCATTCGTTCTCGACCGAACTTTCCATCTTCGACATTTCTCCCACTCGAACCGGGAACCCCCTTTTCCTGCCGAGTTGTATGCTCACGATACCCGGTTGTTAAACGGGTTGTGGAGGAAATAAAATAAAACAAATCTTGAAACAAAATGTGAGATACACAATGCAAAGAGGGAACAGTTGCCGTGGTTCACCCGATTAATTTCACGATCCGCAGGAAGAAAATTGCCGAGTCCTTCCTTTATTATTATCCAACAAATGAAGGGATACAACCTAAATAAAACCAACTGTAGCTTCCGGCTTTTTCTCTCACAGTATCCTATCTCAAGATACAATATTCACCATCAATCATAGCCGCCACGTTTCCTCATAAAGAGGGTTGCCTTCTAAAGGGAAAAACCTAACATAATCTCTGGATTAGTTGCGATATATAAGGAATGGTCTAGATTTACAATGAAATTACAATATACTTTTATAGGGCAATTTTTTCTTTGGAGGCTTAGAACCATTGAGGTGCCCTTTGGGACCATGAGGAGGGTACCCCCTCTGCCTCCAGGTATGGGAAGAGAGTGCAGAGGGGGTACCCCCCCTCTGCACTCCCCCGTGTGGAAGAGTGTACATACTTATGGGGTGTAAATACTTCATGGGGTGTAAATACTTCATGGGGTATAAACACAGCTGAAAGCAAGGACCTCTGAATCAGGAAGATAACTAGGCTCCACAACCAATAGCTGAGTGACACTCTAGAACCATACATGTGGATTCATAGCCCTGGCTTGGAGGAGACATTGCTGTTGAGACTTGGAAAAACAATGTCTATGGTTGGGTGGAATGTCCTTGGTCTGCAGCTGGTTGGTGATTCATTTCATTAAAGATAAGTGCTCTCTATCACGTGTTTCTCTGCTTATACATTTATTTATGATGTGTATTGATTAATATCTCTGAGATGTGCATTTTTGATGTGCCTGATTGCTGGTTATTGCTATGCATGACATGTTTAAACATTCTTTATACTGTAGCATGAATCTTGATCTCAAAATGTGAATATTTCATGCATCTTTATTAATTAAAAATTTATCATAATTCAAAATCAGTTTTTGAAGTGCGTTTTTAAGTAGCGTGACCAACCTATGGGTGGTTGGGTATGTTACATATATCAACCTCTCTTTCCATATCTCCATCTTTATCATTTATAACCTCAACAAATTGACAATTCGGTCTTACAATAGGGTCCCTTCTCTTACTACTATTTCTAAATCCTGCAATATTTTTCTGTGTGTATGCATGCCCATCTATATACATAATATGACCTCTATTAATTTCTTTTCCACTTTCCAATTGGAGATGATGTGTATACATATTCAAATTTAGACCATATGTTTAAGAAAAAAATTAATTATTTAAATAATATAAAACAATGTTTAAAAGAAGTATACCTATTATTTATATTAAATTGAAAAATTCCTTACCACAATTCCTATTGGATTGAATCGATTGTAGGATGCACACTACCCAGTAGAAGCTCATCATCTATGTAATGTCTTTTTACAATCGCTCGTTTGAATTTTTTCTTTCCACGAAATATAGAACATCCAAAAACAACAATTTTCTCAAAGTATTTATCCCATGTACTATAGTCTTGACCAACCTCTTCTTCAACGCAATTATTTGTTGTGTCTGGAGGATCCATTGTCATATCCTCTTCCACCCATTGTGTTCTTTCTGATTTAACATTTTTAGATCCACACCCACATACATATGTTTTTTTTCTTTTTCTAGTTGAACGCTTAGGCTGTGCACTTGCTCCAATCGCCATATGAAATAATCAACAACATGCATTAATTTATTTCAATATTGGATAATACACTATAAATTTTAATAATATTGTTAATAATATTGTGAACAAGGATGGATGTATCACAAAATGCTTCCTAAATTAAGTCAAAATTTGATTACATGATGTCCCGCGACATCCGTTGTGTCCTTATTTGATATGATTCGATTTGTTTCCATGGCCTCATTTGGCCCCTATAATACACAACATATTCAATGATGTTTAGTACACCAATTATATCATTTAAACCAATATGATATCCAACAACAATCCTCACTTTACTCATATGCTCTTTTTTTTTTTTGACAAAAGAGGGTAATGGATTTATATTAAAGAAGACAGTGTGAAGCCACTCGTGCTATTACAAATATAGTGAGCCAAGATCTACTATTCGACTGCAAAACCTAGAGATTATACTTCCTTTCCAGGGGAGGGAAGAATTACATATTTATTTACTACGGAGGCTTCTATACAAAACGCCTTCCTCGCTGAGGTATTATAGATATCCCATCCTAGTTTTGAGAAACTGATCAAACTACTTTGGGTCTTGCTTCCAATCCTTGTTCAGTTGGGCCATTGTTTCCTCCAGTTGGCTTACTCTGACCTCGAATTATTTCTTCGGTTCCTTGATATCTTTACGCATCTTTCCAAGCTCCTCTATTAGCTCAAATTTCGTAGTGGTGATGTCTCCTTCCAACATCTCCAACCGCCTTCCTCCATCAATGTCCAAATTTTGCAGAAAATTCAGTTGGTGATTCAGGATTTGCTTGAGATTTTTCAGGGCGTCTTCCAGTGCATTCAACTTGTCTTCTGTATTGGGTTTGTTGTCCGAGCTGGATGCCATCTTCGTCGCCTTCTTTTCTTCACCTAGTGTTCTGTAACTATGCATGCTCCACTTGTAACTGGCCTCTGCTCCTGTGTGCAACTGCCTTGGCTGTCTCCATATGCTCCTGGGATGAAAGGGTTCATCCCTACTTCCCTTTTTAACATCAAATTCCTCCCATATCATTTCCCCTAAATGACTCTCACGATTTGGGGGGCATGGGCGACCTGCAAGACTATCTCCTTTCCAAGGAAATTCAACGCCCAAATGATGAGTAAATCTGTCTATTCTAACCACTTTCTCTGTCTTGTAGTGCCTTGGGTTTGTCTTGTAATGAGAAGTTCCTCCTTCCAGCTCGCACCCATAACTACTTTAAGGATTTTCCACCTAGAGTCAGGGTAGATCCAGTTTGGATGTTGTTCCATTAAGATGTAAGGTCCCAATATTAAGGAGGGAACCTTTATTGGCATTTGCATCTGTTGGTACAGTTAGGTTCCGAAGGACATGGTAAAGATTATAAGATCGGAGTTTTCCAAGGAGGAGCTGGATTTTTTCCAAGATGTGATGGAGTTTTGCATTTTTGACTCTACTACGAAGGGTTAACGCTTTGATTATTAATCAGGAGTCCCCTATTATTACCAGATCTTTGACATCATGGTTGATTACTTGGTTGAGCCCTTACTAGAGGGCTAGGGATTCTTCTTTGTTGTTAGTTTCAATTCCAAGTCCCTAGGTGAAACTTGTTTCCAGAACACCAGTGGGGCTTACCAGGACCCCTCCTCCACCTTCCAAACCTGTGTTCTCTTTGGAGGCCTCGCCAAAGGACAAAATGTGTTTCTTTTCCTTTGTCTTCCATTCTTAGAAATCCTGCTCTTCCTTTTGTATTTCCCAGACTTCTTGGTGCGAGTTAATATCCTTTTTTTTTCCTGATATTGGATTTTAAACTGAGCAATCAAATGTTGCTCTTCCTGCTCTAGTGGCCTTGAGTTATTTGCTTTGTAGAAGTAGGGGGCGCTTTCTCCAAAATAGACCTTTATCTTGGCTGCAATGTGAGCTGGGCTGCTTTTGACTTCCTTGAATAATCTGTTATTTCGTTCAAGCCAAATTTTCCAAAGAATAAATTTTGGGAGGGTTCTCCAAAGGGTGGAAATTTGGCCCTTTTTTTCAGTCTGGAAGGGACAAATGGAGTTCCAATTTTGGAGCAGGCTGCTAGTCTCTTGGGGCATGACTATTGTGTTGGTCTGCAGTCCCAAAGCCAACTGCCAGGCTTCTTTAGAGTAGATGCAACTTAGGAGTAGATGGTATGTGGTTTCCTCTTCTTGGAGACAGAGAGGACATCTGTGGGGGCATTCCCATCCCCTTCTTCTTAAGTTTTGTCCAGTTAGAATGATTTTGTGTGCCACAGTCCAAACAAACATATCAATCTTTGGGATGGATCTGGAGATCTAGATTGCTTTCCAAATTGCTGGGTTTGGGGGAACATTGGGAGAGAGTTTGTGAGATGATACCCTACTGTAGTGGTGTAGATCCCAGAGCTCGCTCCCCATCCCCTTTTGTATTTTTCCCTTTATTTTAGAGGGGATTTCCCTTGCAGGCAGAACCTTAGGGTGTTCCAGTCCTCTTCTAAGTCTGGGGGTTTGTTATTAACCCCCCACCTTAGCCATGAATTGTGTTCATAATTTCCCCAGATTGAGATGTCCCAAAGAGTATTTAAGTTTTGAGTTCTCATCCACTCTTTAAGACTTTCAAGATCCTGTCTCGAACCAAGAGGTGGGTCTCCCATGATTGATTCTTTCCAAATATTGAGTTTTTTCCTCTTTCCTGGCAGCCAGGTGAGGTGAGGGCTAAAGTGGGGCATCGCCTTCTGGCAAAGCGAGAAGATTGGGGATCCTCTCTTCACTAAAGTTGGACAATCAAGGAATTTTTTCCTTGGACCTCGAAAGTACTTTTTCCATAATGATTTTTTACTCCAAGTGGAATTTCTGGTGATTAGATTCCAAAGAATCTTTGCCCCTAACGCCAAATTTTGAGCATGATTTTTTTTGAAATTGAGACCTCCTTCTGATATTGGCTTAGAGACTTTTTCCCATCTTATTAAATGTAGTTTTCTCCCTGATTGTTTTCCACCTTCCCACAGGAATCTTCTGAACATTGCTTCGATTTTATGTATTATGGTGGATGGGGCCAAAAGCAAGGAGCTTTGATAGATTGGAATGCTGGCTAGGACAACTTTGATTAGGACCACTTTCCCTGCTAGGTTTAACCAACTTTCTCCCCAGGAGTTTATTTTGTTTTTTAACTTGTCTATCAACAGATTCCAGTGTGAAGTCCTTGGGTTGGATTTGAAAATTGGGACTCCCAGATATTTAAAGTCATCCCATATGGTACAACCTTCCATTCCTAGTACCCTGACAATATCCAACATTTATTTTGGCATTATGATCCAACCATAGATCTTTCTTTTGGTGAGGCTTATAACATTGTCTGATATTTCTATGTATATAGCTAATTCAATTTTGAATTTCCTTGTTGTTTGTAAGCTCGCTCCTCCCATTAGTAGTGTGTCATCTGCAAACTGGGCATGGTTGATATCATTTACCCCTGGCGCTATTCTCAAGCCATGGAGGTTGTTGTGAGTTTGGCAGTGATCCAATTGGAAGATCATAACTGATGCTTGGATTGCATAGATAATGGGTGAAAGGGGGAAACCTTGTTGGAGCCCTCTGGAAGCTTGAAAGAACTTAGTTTCCCTCCCATTCACTAGTGGGGCTATCCATGGGGACCCAATACAAGATTTTATCCAGTTCACAAAAGCTGGGGTGAATCCAAAATTTTCCATGACTTTAAATACAAATTTATGCCTAACTCTATCAAATGCATTGGCAAGATCAATATTTATTATCATACCTTTGTATTTTCTCCAGATAATTGAGTGTAGTGCCTCTTGTATAAGGATTATGTTGTCCACTATGTGTCTGCCTTTAATAAACCCTCCTTGATTTTTCAGGATGATTATAGGGAGATTTTTTTAAATTCTGTTGGCTATAACTTTTGTCAGGAGTTTGTAGCTTATATTGCAAAAAGGGAGATTGGTTGGAACCTGTAAAAACTGATTGCTCCTTTTTCTTTCGGGATCGGCGCCAAAAAGGATGAGTTTGTTCCACCTCTTGATTTGCTGCAAGTCTAAGATTTCTAGATCAGTTTTGTTAGATCTGATTTAATTATATCCCAACCGTGTTGATAGAATCTAGCTGTAAATCCATCTGGTGCTGGGGCTTTGTCTGGGTTCATTTGGTCAAGTGCATCTTTTATTTCTTGCTGGGTGACTTCCTTTGTTTGGTTGTTGTTGAAATATTCTTGGATGAGAGTTGGGACAAGAGAGAGAGAGGGTAATCTTTGGGATCTATATCAATCCCTTGTGTTTCAGTGTAGATATTTTCAAAGGCTTCTATTGCAGCTGCTTCAATGCCTTCAAAGTCAATGATTTTTTGATTTTGAACCTAGATTTCGGTAAATTTCTTGAACTGCTTCCTTGCCTCATATTGTTTGTGGAAGTAGCTAGTGTTTTTATCTCCCGCTTCCAACCAAAGGCTTCTAGATTTCCGTCGTTAGTAATTTTCCTCATGTCGGCATGCTTGATGCCATTTCCTTTGAAGCTAATCTTCTTGTTGCAAGATTTCTTGGGTAATTTCCTGATATTCCATTTCCAGTTGATGATTTCCTAGCTGCTTTAGGGCTTCTTGGCGGATTTTAATTGGATTTGACTGGTCTTTTACCCAGTCTTTTAGTGTTGTCTTTAGTCTCCTGAGTTTTTCTTCCCACACATAGAAGGCTGAGCCTCTTACTTTATCATTCCAGACTTTGGTAACTAGCTTCAGGAAGCTTTCATCTTGGATCCAAGTTGGACTAAATATGAAGGGGATAGGCCCAATATTCTTGTCACAAGAGACTTCTAACAGCATTGGTTTATGATTTGACACACTGTGCGGGAGGATCAAAGAAGTGGGGATGAGGCCTAGGAGTAAGAAGGAGCTTTGGACAAGGAATCTGTCTAGCCTAGAAGCAATGTGCCCCGGTCCTACCCTCTTATTTGTCCACGTGTAATTGCATTTAGTTGGTTTGATATCTTCTAGCTCCCAATATGACATTAGGTCTTCTACCCACTCTCTTGCTGGGTCTCGCACAATGGAGACACCTTTTTTCTCATTTGAAGCTAGGGTCACATTTAGGTCCCCCCCAATGATGATATTGTTAAGATCATTTTGCAGTAAGTAATCTTTTAGGGTCTCCCAACAATTTCTTTTTTCCTCCAAAAGGAATGGTACATAAATATTGAAGAGACTTACCAGTCGACCCATTTCTTTTTGAAGGAGACTGGTGTGGATCTAGTGCGTTCTCATTTTAGAGTTGACTAGTTCGAACTTCATAGTGTTCAAAAGGGTGCCTATCCCGCCTGAGGCACCTCTTGCGCTTTCTTCTATTCCTTGGCTTATTCTCCATAGAGCAGTTGTTGTGTTAAGAAAGTCTTGCTTGTCCATATTAGTCTCCCAGAGGAGTAGGATATCAGACTTTGAGGTTCTAATGATGTCTTTAAGTGCTTCTTCTTTCATTTTTCTACCAAAACCCCTACAATTCCAGGAGGTTAGTTTCATGTATTACCTTGGGGGATGAGTGGGCTCCTTGAAGAGCCTTGGAGTGCTTCCTTGTCTGTCTTACATTGATCAGTTGTATGATTGTTGGTTGCGAGCCTTTTAGGATGTCTTTGTAGGTCTCTTTGTCTCTTTCTTCTTTTTTGGATTTCCTTCCTCTACCCGTTTTATTTGGAGTGACCAAGGCATCACTTGCACCTTCATAATCACTAGCTGAGGAGACCTCTCCTTCCTCTATGTTTGGGTTTGCATCCCTTTCTAGGGTGGTTTTTCCTTTCTCTTCTTCTCCTAATGGAGCAGGGATCTCTCTGGCTTTTGGGAGTGATTTCTCAAGCGTTTCTTCGGCTGAAGTTGCTTCCTGTAGTTTTTCTTTTGCTGTTTTCTCTGCATGTTTTTGATCCAATAGTCTAAAATTGTTCTCTACCAATGTGTCTAATTGATTTCCTTATTCCTTTGTCTATGGGGGAGTTGTTTTTTCATTCCTTGGACCTTTTTATTTGGATGTGGTTTTCCCTTTTCTTGGTTGTTTCCATCCTTCTCCATTTTCTTTCTCCTTGCTTGGGTTTTTAGGACAGTTTCTTTGGAAGTGACCATATTCATGGCATCCCCTGCATTTAAAAGGTAGTTGTTCATAGTCAAGCTTCTGGTAATGATGCCATTATCCGACCTTAAGTTTGATCTCTTCGAGAAGCCCCACCTCTAGGTCCACTTCCACGTAGATTCACACGCATGAGTATTGGTCTTTGGGATCCGCCCTGTTGATGTATTGACCCAACCCATTTTTGATTGCTTGGAGCGAAGAGGGATTCCAACAGTGGATTGGTATATTGGGTAGCCTGACCCAGACTGGGACATCCTTGGGTACTTCTACTGCAGGATTGAAACTCAGAGTCCAACGATTCAGGAATAGCCCTTGAGTACCCATGAAATATGACCCGTTCCTGAAGATGAGATCTCTATATTCCTGGGAGATGAATTCAAAGATGAAGAATCCTCTTCCCACCACATAACAAGTTACACTTTATTTGATCAGTGGTCGTTAGTTCCTTTGGATCTAGTTATCAATGGTTCGGGCTGACGACCAAAGCCCCATGCGTTGTCCTACCAGTCCATGTTTTGAAAGGGAGATTGCTACCTGCATTGGGTGATCCGAAGGTAGTTCAATTTCTGGGATCGAGTCGAGCTTCTTGAAGAAGCTGGGGGGTTCAATAGGAGGGATCTTCTTGCCTTGGGAGTCCAGAAGTTTGCGAAAGGAGGTAGCAGGAGAAGGATGGGGTGGCGGATCCCCTCCTCCGGGAGTGGCCATAATAGAAGTAGCTACGAAGAATCAGAGTCAAAACCCTAGTCAATTCTTAGAGCTGCCAAGAGGCTACCATCATTGTTCCTAACCAATTTTTTGATGTGCTCTTTCTTACTCTAACTGAATTGTGCTTAATGAGGGAGATGAGTCTATGTGCATTATGAGAAGAATGGTGTTGGAAAATTATGGTGCATAGGTTGTAATATTCTTATCATTATCGTAGTTTTATTGTTTTGTGAGTTACACCAAAATGTATTTACAAACTCATCAATGTGTATTATTATGGTTAAATGTCTTATAAGTGTTGCACCACTTTATATTTCTTATTTCCTTTGTTAGAGTTGACCTTTGTTTCCTTCTTTTGTAGGTGTTGATGGATTATCAAATTGAGCAGTTTTGTCCAAAGTGTGACAAGTTTATTTCTTCTTTGCATTTGTGCCATTCTTTGGAGTATTTCACTCTTAGTCCAATTGGTCATCAAAAGAGTTGAGGTGTTTCTTGGATTTGTGCTTATTCTTAATCCTTCTCAAAAATATTTAGGCTTATTCATGTGTATGAATGATTAAGAACTCCATATTTTGTCAAGTGATGTACCATTGTAGTCTTCTATAGTACTTGAGAATAATAATTATGTACTCTTCCTTGATGAATGAATGAGCTACAAGAGTATTGAACTCATATGTGTATTCATCAACTAACTGATCAAAATGTTGGTGTAGTTGTTTTGACTTCATGTATTGGTCACATTTGTGTCATAAAGGATAATAATTGTCATGCATCACCTTCATGAATTCATCCCATGTATTGATGGGTTCACCATGTTCCTCACACTACTAGTTATTATATTTCCCCCAAGTTTGGGAGTGAGTGACATTTATTTGGTTGTGAGCTTTATTTTCTTAGTGTCATTGAGGTCTTTTGCATCAACCAAATTTCTAGGGCACTTAATCATTAATGCAATGCTACGATATCAATTTTCCTTTGAAAACCTAGATGTTGTGGTCAACCTTGACCTTTAAGGTGCTGCATTCATCAAAATACTATGAGCCATGGTTGAATGAAGTAGTTAATACTTGAGGCACTAGTATCTTGTATAAGAATGCAAATTGGGTCCATAATTATTTAGATTGCTTTTGGAGAGACTTCTCAATCATTCTCTACATAACACTTAATTTGGGTGTCACAGAGCCAACATAATAATATCTTTCTATCTATATGCGCTAAATTAGGCACAATTTTTTTCCCAAAATGATTACATTTTTGGCCAACATTCGACGCTAAATCCAACACTAATGGAACCCAATTTAGCGCCCAATATTCAAACAAAACGAAAAAATAAAAAAAAATGTGATAAAATCAATTAATTGGATCTTAAACATCTATTGGCTCTACTGACTAGGATCCTATATATAACCTAGGAAGACCCATCATGCTATTGTATTTAATGGAAATGTACACCCATAGCCCCGTCCATGCTAGTCTCGATCTAAATATGCATAATTTTCTCCTAACACTGAGTCCACACCTGGAATAGGGTCCAAAATTAGCAGGGATGCTGTGGACGCTTGATCCAAAGGAACTGGAGTGACCCCTTTGAAAACTAGGGTACATCCGACCTATTATAGGGGAATGGTGTCGCCCACAGATAGGCTTCTAACCGACAATGACTTAATAGGAAGGCTTATAAACTCTCCTCCAAATCACATTACATGAAATGCATGTAAAGCATTCAACAATGTAAATCATTCAACAATGTAAATCATTCACCATTTTTCAAACATACAATGTAAATCATTCACCATTTTTCAAACATACAATGTAAAGCATTCACCATTTTTCCATTCTCATACTCACAATCGAAAATCCATGGATCTTGGAACTTCTAGGAAGAGTTGGAGCAGACCACGACAATGAATTATTGCTATGAAAGAAAATAACTAATTGATTGGATCTTGACGCATCCCTATTGATGGTGGGCATAGATCTTGACGCACCCCTCCTCCCCTGTTGTGGATTTCACTAAAAAAAATGATTTCTAGGTGTGATTTGGCCTCTAGTAGTCACAAAATCAATTTTTTCATGTCATTCACCCCCTACCAGAGATGAGAATCAAACCCCTATCCATTCATTTCTCACTACTACTTTTTATAACTGTTAGAGGTAAGGGGGAAAAACGTATAGAGCAAAGAGAAGGGATTTTCCACAATCGCGAGGAAACAAATTCGCCTCAAGACACCAAAAAATGTCAAGCAATAGAGGGAAATGAGAAAAGGGATCTGATTCTTTCCAGAATGAGATATTTCATACTCAATTTATAGATTTGTACATGTTTACATTGCTTGTTTGAATTTTATTTTTTAGTTTTTTATTTCAAAATTATAAAAGAAGAAATTTCCTATATATATATATATAGGGTTTATTTTTATTTTTTTATTTTTTTTAAATTTAAAATAAGAAATTTATTGTACATATATAGGGACATGACAATGATAAACTGAAAGAGGCAATGGATTCTATATTGGGGGTAGAAGCAGTGAAGAAAATAGAAGGTATGGACTTGTCCATGCTTTCCAAATACGTGGAAGAACGATCTACTAAAGGCACTGAAAACATCCAACCAAAGCAACCCTGTCAAAGGGAATTAATTTATTCCCCATAAACTCCTAGATCGTGCAAAAGATCAAGGAGAAAACCAATCACAATAAACTCTAAGAATGTAGAACATGGAGCAGAGACACCCAATGTCCCAGCCACTCCCGGGACACAGATTTCTTCCACAATCAGTACATGTTATGCATATTGCATTGGTACATACAAAACCAAGGTAGAATATGATGTCGTCTCTGGGAATATCAGAATGACAGATGCTAGGAAAGTGTTCATGCATAGGTTGAAGGAATCATGCCTTCAACGCTTCAAAGAGAATCTACATCTTCTATTCTTGAATATACCCATGCACCTTCAAAAAACAATCATCCATGACTGTTATAGCCCTAAAATGCCCTACCTCTACATACATGGCATTGGCCTTCCTACTTGCACAATTTTCCAAACTACTATTGAGGATATATCTTTAAAAAACCATTTTTTGGATCATGTACATGCCCTGGTGCACTACTTTCTGTGTACATACGCTAGCTGCATATTATACATCCCACGTACATACACTAGTTGCATACTAAACAACTTGCGTTTACCTCCAAAATTTGCAAAAAATAAAAAGTTGCAAGGAATTCAACAGATTTTATGGGTTATCGAGGGTTTCCCAACCAATTCACCCACTGTAGCCTGTCCCCAAAACCGAATAACTATCCTTTTGTCATATAAAAGGAGGGCTTGGGTTCCCATTCAAAAATCAAGCATTCAAACAGAGAAACTCTGCAAAAATACCTTCCCCCTCTTATTCCAAATATTGCAACCCTTTCTGAGATTTGACCTCAGTATTCCCTCTTTATCCCTTTCCCCTATACAATCCCTTCCCTTTCCCTAAAGTGACCAGTTGATTGTGATAGAAGTCTTTGGGATGGTGCATTTGGAGCAAGATTAAGAGGAGCATGGACCTGGTTCACGAAGTGTCAACCACTGAAGGTTGTAACTTTTAATCTTCATACTGAACAAAAGAATCCCTTTTCTTATCCCAAATATTATGTGTTTATGCTTTTCATTTGATTTACGCACAATGGTTTATATCTAACCCTAATCTTGATGAATAGAGATAAAATATTTGTAGCATTGCTTGTTTAAGTGGTCTTGTAGGTCATCTTTGGGAGGAGACCAGTAGCCCTAAAAGCTACAATGATCCAGGTGGATATCGGTTGCCACCCACCTATTCCACTAGCTCAAAAAACAGTTTTCCACCTTGGCAGTTTTTCGGGTTCCAAAATTCTAAGGCCATTTTGAGGCCCTAAACGACATTTTTTGGGGATTTTGGGCCCAAGAGATTGCCAAAGGCACTCCCTCGGCTAGTAAAAAATTGTTCTTCTCAGTTAGGCCTTTCCAACGGGCCATCGTGCACCTAAAATGGAGATTGTATGCAAAAGTTACGACCCCGAGAAGTTGATGTACTAACTTACCCAAACGGGGCCCACATGACTTTTGGTGCTTCATATCCTAGGGTTAGGTTTTTGGATGTCTAGGGTTTTTGAAATTCCTATTTATTGTAAAAGGCCTTCAGAGCCTCATTGTAACCATATTATTTCTAATGAGTGCAACTGTCACATCTCTTCTCAGAGATAAGCCACCACCGTTCCAACAAGCTTGTTTTCTGCTGCATTTTATAGTTTCAACTTATTTCTTTATTGAATAGAAAACTAGTTTTACTGTATCTCTATTATTTCGTGTTAAGAATATTTTAATAATCTGTATTCATTTCATTCTGCTCAGAAAATATGGATCATACAAATATGGAGGAGGTCTACATCGAACGTTAGGACCGAAGGTACTACTTCTTGCCTGCTTTCTTATCTCTTTTTGTTCATTCGTTTACATTGTTTGGGGTAGTTTAGAATAGGAATGTGTTTTAAGGGAGATCACAACTCTACTTATACTTTTACCCTGGTATAGTATTATGGGGATTTTCCCCACTAGAAATGACATGGAGACTGAATTTGGGACAAGTTGGTCAGTAAAGAAGATAAAAAAACAAATGACTCAAAAGTGCAAGATATTTCATTGCAACCAAACAAAAATTATAAAATAAATTCTTCCCGAGCTAAGGAACAAAAGAAGACCAATTGATGTAAGTGTGAAAGTATGGAAAGATCTCGTGAAATCATATGATAGAACATATGCACGAAGGAAGTCCGACGAGGAGAGCACACATGCATTTGAATTTGGTCATAAGATTATTTCAAATTCATTAAACTATTTTTATATTTTACCGGTGCATAATTAAATTGAATTAGTGTATGTTTCAAGACAAGGCCTCGAGGGCTAGGCTTTCCGAATTTCGTGCCACACATCACAATGTTCAAACAATTTTAGAAGCCTTAATATGCAAATTTGTAAATATATTTAATATCTGAAATGATATATATTTTTTTAATTTTGTACAAAAAGTAAATGATTGGATATTAATTACTTTAACTAGTCCATCTGCCATGTTTTGATAGGAGCACCAATATGGCCATTATCCATCGCAATTAGAATTTGAGATGATACAAGACAAAAAGTGGTCTGATTTTTTTATCTGTATGGATAATACAGTATCAGTAGTTGAATTTCAATAAGTTAGTTGGATATTGTTATGTTAATATGTCAATTTGCATTTCTTGTGTTGAGTTGTTTATTTATCTGTAGCTTGAGTTCTTTTGTGCTTCCACGGTCATAACACCCTTATAAATCACCGAACTTTCACTATGATCAAGTCCTTATAAATCAATATCCAATCATGGCTTTAACAAGTCATTTTCCAAAAAACCTAGGCCAAAGGAGAGATGCAAGACCATGTAATACATAACCTGTAGACAACAAACAATATCTATGCTGCAGCTTGACAAAGCATAACAAGTACCTCTAGAGTGCAAGACAAGAGTATAGCGAGCCACCAATTACAAGGAACAAGTATAATGAGCCTCCAAAAACAAGACACAAGTCATAGTGAGCCTCCAAGGACAAGACACAAGCCATAACGAACCTCCAAGGACAAGACACAAGTCATAGCGATCCTTCAAGGTCAAGACACATGTCATAGTGAGTCTCCAATGAGAATGAAAAGGACATAACAAACCCTATAAGGAGCAACAACAACTGTAGCGAAATTCCCCAGAATACTGTAGAGAGAAACCAAGTGCGTAAGAGCAAGAGAAATATTTCATAAGAACTGAAGAAAATCATATATATATAGATGTCCAACATGACTCATACATGACTTTACATTATGGCCGACTTGCACTTCACATAACCAATGTCTAGCTTGGGCTTTTCTTCACAACTTTATAACTTTTACTTGAATTCTTACATCATAGGAAAGGTTTTCCTTGGTCAACACTTCAAGGCATCACATCCACTCCACAAAAAGGATTATCCCATCATTACTTAGGTGTTATACCATCACTCCAATCCATGAGGACCACCTTATCATTATCTAGGTGTTGTAGCATCACTCCAATCTAAGAGGACCACCTTATCATCATCTATGGTGTTATAACACCACTCCAATATAGGAGGACCACCATATAGTTATCTAGGTGTTATAACATCATGCCAATCCGAAGTACCACCTATCATCAACTCCACTCTAGAGGACCATGGTGTTATAACATCACTCCATACATAGGACCACCATATCATTATCTAGGTGTTATAACACCACTCCAATCTAGGAGGACCACCTATCGTCAACTCCAGTCAGGAGGACCATGCTGTTATAACATCACTCCATCCAGAGGACCACCATATCATCATCTGGGTGTTATAACATCACTCCAATCCAGGAGGACCACCTATTGTCAACTCTAGTCAAAAGGACCATGGTTTCATAACATCATTCCATCCGGAGGACCACCATATCATCATCTAGGTGTTATAACATCACTCCAATCTAGGATGACCATCCTATGACTACTCAACTGGACTCATCACATGCACGTTAGCTAGCCTACTCAATGGTGTTATAACATCACTCCATCCAGAGGACCACCATATCATCATCTGGGTGTTATAACATCACTCCAATCCAGGATGACCATGCTATGGCTACTCAATTGACCTCATCACATGTGCATTAGCCAACCTACTGGGGTTGTGGTATGTGTGCACCCATACCATCTTAGACATGTATTGCACAACGATGGGTAGCTAATCCCTCAGGAAAGCACCCCGATTCATATCTCAGCTCATGGTCTAACCTTTAACAATGTGAGAGTGTCTCAAGAGAACTCATATCAGTACGTCGAGATGTACACAACAAGGATCTCTCCATCAGTATGTCGACTCAACCAATCTCAGGGAAAATCACAACATTCCTCCCCAATTTCAGTTACACAAAGATTATATAGCTTGTAGTGCAATCTACCTTGGAGAGTGTAGTTAGCCTTGTTGTGTCATGATCATGAAAGGATTTGTGTGTGTTGGTGCAATTATATGTATAATATATAACCAATCATAAATTAATCAACCAAGATTCGTAATCAGTAGAGTTGCTACACTATATGTGCCAGAAGAAGGTATTCTAATCTATCATCACTTAATATAGTGGAGCCTAAATATCTGTCAAACATAAACTCTGTTTTTCCCAAGCACTAATCACAATCTCAGACCTGGAAAAACACACCAATCACTAATCACCAAAGATAGTTCAAATCCAGATAAACACACCATTCTTGGTTGAGTAGATATTCATCCCTTCAAAATAGTTGACACATCATTTACTTTCGTTAAGATGCCTTCATCCTTTCGCTACACGGGGCAATTTTCACCCTTATGAAGAATTGACATTCTTCAATGTAATGTAAGTCCTAAAAATAAACCAAACATAGTCACAATGTTTAGTTTTATATCTATGTGACACCATTTATTGCCTATATAGAATGTACACCAAGTGTTTGTAAGAATTCATAAACAATAGCTAAGGTAACTAGGTGCATATGCAACCTAGGTAGATGTGTCACATATTTTCTATCATAACGCCCTACTGTATAGTAGTGATGCTCTCTTTTTATTCTTGCTTTTCATTGTTGGGATTCACAACTACCACATGCAATAAGTAATATGATGATATCCCATTGGAAACTATATCTAGGTGTTATAGCCTTTATAACTGATCTTGTTTTCCTTCATCCCATAGCCTTTCCATCTATTGGTTTATCATGTCTTCCTCTTTCAGTATTAAGAAGTCACCTTGGGTAGAAATATTGTAGCATATTGATTGTGTCTTTGTTGAATTCCTAAAATTGGTGCATATGAAATTTGAAAAGAATATACCCTCTTTATATTTGTTTGATGGAAATCAAAGTTGGGAATGGTGAATTTTGTAATCATCCCTTCAATAGCATGGTTTTTGTCATGAAATCCAATCCATAATACATTAATAGTGGTAGGATAACATGTCAAAAATTGGTTGGTAGGTGAGTTCTTTGTCAAATCTTGGTTGGTAGGAGAATTTGTTAGCACGTGAATAGTAGTAGAATATAACATATCTTGGTTAATTGGACAGTCTATCAAATCTTGGTTAGTGAGATAGTCTTTGGATAATCCATACATGGATTTGAATCTATAAGTAAGCCTTAAAATTTTAAATGAAGGAATAT
>SNQJ01S0030844.1:46577-66892 GCA_010110895.2 Picea sitchensis
AGACTTCCGAGTTTAAATTCAATATCATATTGCATTTGACAAGTCAAAAAATATATCCAACACTGGGATTAATTTTTGTACTATTTGACCCACCCTTAGTTCATGTGTGATGCATACAGAGTTGGAATACTATGTTATGCAGCCCATGTACTTTTATCATAAGCATTAATTTTATTTATATCAAAGTGTCAAGGTTATTTCTATGATATATGCTAATTATAGTCTAGTAGTGAGAAATATGAATCAATTCATAAAGAAACAAGTGTCTTACTTGGAGGAGGTTCATAATGCAAACAACCATGGAATTGATACTTTAGATTTGTTCCAAAGAATAAATAACTCTTGCTATGTAATATAGAAGAAAATGTATAATGGTAACCAAATCATTTTGCAGGAAAGTGATATAAGGTTAGACTTCATAATTTGAAAACAATTCTAAACTATTCTTAGTGTGCATATATCTTTATTAGCTATTACTTCCATTTTTTTCACTTTCTACCATCTTATACAAGCCAACTCAATCCCTAATGAGAGAATTGTAAGATGTATTTCTAAACAAACTTGAAAAAATTGATTTTATTCTTTTTCATGGACAACAAAAGGTAGATCTAACAACAAGGAGTTGATATTTCTGTCACAAAAAATAAGTAATGACACCTCCGCCATGGTGCCTTGCATTCTTCTCTATTTACTTCCAATATTCCTTCTCCTTCTCCTCATCCATCTCTTTTGTAGGTATGGTATGTAGTAGGAGAGGATGATTGAATCTTAGCCCAATCCATTTGAGCTTGATCTTCCTCAACGACTCCTTACACACAACCTATAAATTATGAGGAAAGTGAGGCTCTATCCTTTGAATATCAAGAGGAATCCCACCCCATATAGATTGTCAGGATTGGAGTGCACCTTCCCTTAAAATTTTGATTGTATCTTTAAAATGGGCAATTGTCCCTCTCCGTTTTTCCTCTAAAATGGGCATTATCTCGATGTATGATGTCAAAGTTATGTGGTTATTGATGAGTTCCTTTTTTATTATGGCCTCATATGTTACCCATAGGTGACTACTCATATCTTCTTCCATGTACTTCTAGAACCCAACAAACCTTAATTATTCATGGTCCTCTTCTTTCACCTATACTCTTTTATGCCAATGCTAAAGGATCCCTTGCCTTGTTTTTTCTCTAGTTTTTGTCAATGGCTCCCCATTTGGGCATCCTTGCCATTTATTTCCTTTGAATATTATGAACTTGTGGAATTCTCCTTGCAATTTATGGAGTTTGGAAATACTAACCCTTGTTTTGTGGATCTTGATAACAAACATAGTTTGCCTAGCATGGCTTTGCCCCTTTCGTTTAATTTATTTATATTTTCCTACTATTTGGATAAGTTTGATTCCCATCCAACATTCATAGGGACTTCACTCCCTTGGAACTCCTCTAACATAGGTTCATTTCACTAATATATGGGTGATAATTTCTTCATCCATCTTACAAAGTGAACACATGCCAAAACCTTGCTTACTTCTCCTTTGCAAATGATCTCAAAGAAGTACCTTGTCTCTCAACACCAACCACATATAAACACATGTATTCATAGGAGCTCTAATATTCCAACGGGAATTCCACCACCATGATTTTGTATTGTTTTTCATTACATAACATAGTTTTGTACCCTAGATTTATAATCTATTATCTTAGAATAGGATTCTTGGACCAAACCAAACTATACTCCTCATCCCTAATCCTTACATGAATATGAGATAAAGTTCCACATAACATTTCCATTGTGCTACATTCTCTCTTGCAAATCCCACGAATTTTGCTAATCTCTAACTTTTATGCCATATGTTTGCAACATTTCCATTCCTTACCTTGCCTTGCCATTCCTTGCCTTCACTTGCCATGCATTGTCTTTCCTTCACTTCCCTTGCCTTTCCTTGTATTTCCTTGGCTTGGCTTGCCTTGCCATGCATTTCCTTCACTTGCCTTTCCATGCATTTCCTTTCCACGCCTTGCCTTGCCATGCCTTTACTTGCCTTGCTAACATAGTTATATTGATTTATACTTATATCTCAAAACTCAGTTATACTAAGATACATAGTGGTGCACCCTTCATCTTCTTTATAGAATATAAATACTTAGTGTTACAATGTATCTAAATTCATGCAAGGTAGAGCTCCATCTGGCAAGGTCAAACCATAACCATAATCACCTTAAGTAGTGTACCTTCCTACATGGATAGATGTACGAGGAACAATGCACACCCAATTGGAGAAGATTGCAACATGTGAATCCATGCACCTCCTAGGGATCTATTCCCTGCTCCTAGAATATACAATCCACATGTAGTGAACCCTAGTAGCCTAGGGATCTATCCCCTCATATAAAAATAGAAAATGCATGCACAAATAGAAGAAACACTGAATATAACTCAACTCCTAAGGATGGAACATGCATGCCTACAACATGCATGAGAAAAAAAAGTGAGCTAGGATGGAACATGCATGCCTACAAATTTCCTTGCCATGTGTTGCCTTGTCATTCCATGCCATTCATTTCCTTGTCATGCCATGTCATGTCGTGCCTTACCTTGTAATTCCATGGAATTTCCTTGTCATTCCATGCCTTCACTTGTCATGCCTTCTCAGGCCATGCCATGCCTTTCCATGGCTTCACTTGCCTTGCCATGCGTTGCAATGCCTTGCCTTGCCATGCCTTGCCTTACCTTTCCATGCCTTGAATTTCCATGCCTTTCCATGCCATTCCTTCTCTTGCCTTTCCTTGCCATGCCTTGCCATGCATTACCTTGCCATGTATTTCCATGGATTTCCATTCTTTTCCTTCACTTTCCATGCCTTGCCTTGCCTTCACTTGCCTTTCCTTGCATTTCCTTGCCATGCCTTTCCATTCCATGCCTTTCCATGCCATTCCATGCCATGCCATACCATGCCTTTCTATGCCATGCCATGCCATGCCATTCCTTGTCATGCTATGCCTCATCATGCCGTGCCATACCTTCACTTGCCATGCCTTGCCTCGCCTTTCCTTCACTTACCTTTCCATGCCTTCACTTGTCATGACATGCCATGATTTGCCATGCCTTCACTTGCCATGCATTGTCAAGCCATGCCTTCACTTGCCTTTACTTGCCATGCCTTCACTTTCCATGCCATGTCTAGCCTAACAAGTTGTTAAATTTTCAAACATATGTAATAAGCACTGAGAAAAACCCTAGTGCTGAAGATACTCCAAAAATAGTTTTCTGGTCGATGGGATGATAACATAGGGGCACCACTAGATGAAACATGGTGCTCTAGATCTAATGCAACTGACGACTCATGCATCTGAGTCCCAGTTTGAGTTTTATCGCGATTTGTAACTCACCTCCTCAAGCCATTCAAGGACATGTGGCCAATTTGGTCCGGGGGCATAAAATCCAAACCGAGCAGCATAACAAAGTTCCATAATCTCCTGCAAGTCTGTTTATTCAAGCCCATGCGACTACACTAGAAAAATTCCTGATACAGTGTTCTTGAAAACCGACCTCCTCTTCAGAAATTGCACTAAGCCTCATTGACCAAAACCCTAGTGCCAGAGATACTCCAACAAATGGTTTTTTGGTCGATGGAATGATAGCGTAGGGGACCCACTAGCTGAAACCCAGTGCTCCAAATCCAATTCAACTAATGGTTCATGCATCCGAGTCCTTATTTGAGTTTGATTGTGAGTTGCAACTTGCCTCCTCAATCCATTCAGGAACATGTGACCAATTTGGTGTGGGGGCATAAAATCCAAACCGAGCAGCATAACAGAGTTGTGTAAGCTCCCACAAGTCTATTTGGCCAAGGCCCACATGACTACACTAGCCAAAAATTCCTAACACAATGTTCTTGAAAATCAACCTCAAAAATTGCACTATGATTCATTGACCAAAACCCTAATGTCGTAGATGCTCCAACAAACAGTTTTTTGGTCGATGAAATAATAGTAGAGGGGCCCCACTAGATGAAATTCGGTGCTTCGGATCCAATGCAACTGACGATTTGAGTTTTATAACAAGTTGCAACTCGCCTCCTCAATCCATTCAAGGACATGTGGCCAATTTGGTTTGGGGGCATAAAATCCAAACCGAGTAGCATAACGGAGTTTCGTCAACTCCCACAAGTCTATTTGGCCAAGGCCCACGCAAATACACTAGCCAAAAATACCTGACATAATGTTCTTTAAAATCGTCCTCCTCTTCAGAAATTGGACTATGCCTCATTGACCAAAAACCTAGTGCTAGAGATACTCCAACAAACTATTTTTCAATCGACGAAATGATAAAGTAGGGGTCCCACTAGGTGAAACCCGGTGCTCTAGTTCCAATGCAATTGATGATTTGTGGATCCGAGTCTCGGTTTCAGTTTTATCACTATTAATTTTTTACTATTGTTATTAGGATATTTCCAAATTTCATGAGCATTCAATGCATTTCTAAAACAACAGTATAAAGAGGATCACTGAAAGAAACACAATCACAAGGTACACAACATTTTATCCTGGGAAACCCTCATGGGGGATAAAACCCAACAAAAGTTCCTCAATAATAGATTTCCAATACAATGCCAAGACTAAGACCAAAACACCAAAGATATACCAAGACTGAGCATGTGCCTCTCTTCTCCTTCCTCCTACAACTGCAATTGCCTTCAAGATATGCACACTAGATGAGTGAGTGAGTGTGTTCAAATGAGGCATCATCCTCTCATATAAATACAAGTTGAGGAGGTGCTAGGTTTATTTCTCTTCACTTGGTGGGGCCGACTTCTCCTAGAAGTGGTTAAAACCACTTTATAATTACTAGGGGCTGACATTTCCTTGATCTTTTGAGTGCTGCATATTCATCAAAGGTTACATCTATGCTGATATCAATATGATGGTAACCTAGAATATGAATTCTGAAGGCCTTAGAGACCTCAAAATATCCAACAAATATTCCCTTCTTTCTTGAAGGATCCAACTTAGTTCTCTTTTCTTTTGGAATGTGTACAAATATTGGACAACCAAATATTTTGATATGGCTTACTTTTGGCTTCTTTCTGGTGAACATTTCTTTAGGAGTTTTGAATCCAAGTGCACTATGGGATAATATCTCTTGGAAATGTACTTCTTTTCTTGCTGCTTCAACCCATAAGTGCATTGGAAGATATTGATCGTGAATCATAGTCTTTATTGCTTCCATAATCGTTCTGTTCTTTCTTTTCGCTACACCATTTTATTGAGGATTATAGGGAGTGGTGAGCTCCCTCTTAATCCTGAAATATCTACAAAATATTTCAAATTCATTTGAAGTGTACTCTCTTCAATTGTTTGACCTGAGTATCTTGATTTTCCTTTCAGAGAGGTTTTCTACCAAGGCTTTGAATTCTTTGAAATTTCAAAGTACTTCATCTTTTGACTTCAAGAAATCAAGATTGTAGGTGGCTTCTCCCATTCCTTTGACAGGGTACTAATGATCATCTCCAAGTGAGATTTTTTAGGGGGATTCCTTTTATATAAGGATGGAGAGAGTGTTCTTCTGACCTATCATGTGCTTAGAGGCACCACTATCTATGAGACAAATATCCTCTCTAGGTGTCACAGATCCTGAGAGAGAGGAAACCAAAACATATTCTTCAATATCTTCTTTAGATAACTCATTGGGTGGCTCATCATCTTTAGATGCATAGGCATGATGCATTTTGTTATTTCTCCTCTTGTATTCTTCCCTTCTAGCAAGACAATTCTTAGAAACGTGTCCCATCTTATCACAATGGTAACATTGAAATATTTTCCCTTTCTTTGACCCTTATGATATTTCTAGAATTTCTTTAGAGAGTGAGATTCTTTATGAAAGTGGGTCACCTTTTGAAAATGAGACTTTCCCTTTCCACCCTTAGCATGAGAAGCTAGTTCTTGATCGTCATATCTTAATATGACGACTTCTTGGTTGGACACTCTTGCTTCTTCTTGAACACATTCTTCCCATAAACTATCAAATTGGAGTTTATCTTTTCTTGCAAAAATAGTTTGGATGAAGGCATCCCAAGGTCTTGTGAGACCATTAAGAGTTGTCATCACGAGTTCATCTTCATCTAAGTTGTCTCTAATTTCCTCTAACCGTTCCTTGAATTGAGAAACTCTAGAGAAATAGTCTTGAACTATTTATCCTTTTTGCATCTTTGTATTCTTGAGTTGGGTTCTCAAGTTCATCTTTTGGTTGATGTTCTTTCCTTCATACATTCTGGTTAGGGAATCAAACATGTCTTTTGGAGTATTCTTATAATACACTTGAGGGATCAAGTGGTCTTTAATGAAATATGCAATTATTCTTTTAGCCTTAATCATATACGTCTTGTACTTCTCTTTGGCTACATTTCCTTTGGTTTCCGGTACATTTTATTTTATGAATTTTGCAAGGTCATTCTCTTCAAGAATGAGTCCAATTATGTACTTCCAAGAACATAGTTTTTCCACACCTTCTAGCTTTTTAACAAGCTTGGCGCTTGCAGAAATCTTGACCTAGAGCTAAGAAAATGACTAGAAAATGAAAGTGCTCAAAAAATGAAACTGAGCTTACCAGGAGATTCATTGGGTTGAGGTGAGTTTGCTGGAGATGACTGTTTCAAAAAATTCCAAGTTTTACCCCTTGAAAATTGACCTGCACAATTCTGGACTAGTACTTCTGGTACTGGTTCTGGTTTCCTGGTTTTCTAGTACTAGTCAAAACTAGGGTTTTACTTTCTGGAGATTCCATCCACTCAAAAATTTTTCTCAAGCTGCCAAAATATGCGTTAGGGCAGGGCACACTTCCCAAGGTGATTTTTGGTCAAAATTTCCTCTTCAGTAAAAATCTCTAATTTTCTTGTACGACAACAATAACGTCTAGATACCCAGTGAACTATGCTCTATTAAGTCAAGCTCTGATACCATGTTAAGTTTTTACTATTGTTATTACATTATTTCCAAATATCATGAGCATTCAATGCATTTCCAAAACAACGGTATAAAGAGGATCACTAAAAGAAATACAATCACAAGGTACACAACATTTTATCATGGGAAACCCTCATGGGGGAGAAAACCCAATGAAACTTCCTCAAGAATACATTTCCAATACAATGCCAAGACTAAGACCAAAACACCAAACATAGACCAAGACTAATCATGTGCCTCTCTTCTCCTTCCTCCTGCAACTGGAATTTCCTTCAAGATATGTGCACTAGATGAGTGAGTGAGTGTTCAAATGAGGCATCATCCTCTCATATAAATACAAGTTGAGAAGGTGCTAGGGTTATGTCTCTTCGCTCGGTGGGGCCGAATTCTCCTAGAAGTGGTTAAAACCTCTTTATAATTACTAGGGGCCGACTTTACAAATACTACTATACAAATACAATTTGACCAATCCACAAAAGGGGATTTGATCTTATACAAAACCTGACTTGATCAATCTGCAAAAGGGGATTTGATATATTAAATAATAACTCAAATATAATTAGAATATTCTTCGAAGTTACAATATTTCAACAATCACGAGTTACAACTCGCCTCCTCAAGCCATTCAGGGACATGTGGCCAATTTGGTCCAGGGTACTAAAATCCAAACCAAGCAACATAATGAAGTTTAGTAAGCTCCCACAAGTATGTTTGTCCAAGGCCCACGCGACGACACTAGAAAAAATGCCCGACACAATGTTCTTGAAAATCAACCTCATCTTTAGAAATTGCACTATACCTCATTGACCAAAACCCTAGTGCCGAAGATACTCCAACAAACAGTTTTTTGGTCGAAGAAATGATAGTGGAGGGGCTCCAATTGCTGAAACCTGGTGCTCCAGATCCAATGCAACTGATGGTTCATGCATCCAAGCCCGGTTTGATTTTTATCGCGAGTTGCAACTTGCCTCCTCAAGCCATTCAGGGACATGTGGCCAATTTGGCCTGGGGGCATAAAATCCAAACCGAGTAGCATAACAGAGTTGTTTCAGCTTTCACAAGTCTATTTGGCAAAGGCCCACATGACTACACTAGCCAAAAAAACCTGACACAATGTTCTTGAAAATCAACCTCTTCAAAAATTGCACTATGCCTCATTGACCAAAACCCTATTACCGAAGATACTCCAACATACGGTTTTCCAGTCGATGAAATGATAGTGTAGGGGCCCCACTAGCTGAAACCTAGTGCTTTGGATCTAATGCAACTGGTGATTCATGCATCCAATTCCCGGTTTTAGTTTTATTGTGAGTTTCAACTCGCCTCCTCAAGCCATTCAGGGACATGTGGCCAATTTGGTCTGGGGGCATAAAATCCAAACCAAGCAACATAAAGGAGTTTCGTAAGCTCCCACAATTTCTTTTGTCCAAGGCCCACATGACTACACTAGCCAAAAACAACTGAAAGAGTGTTATTGAAAATCAACCTCCTCTTCAGAAATTGCACTATGCCTCATTGACCAAAACCCTAGTGCCATAGATACTCCAACAAACAATTTTTCAGTCGACAAAATTATAGTGGAGGGGCCCCACTAGCTAAAACTCGGTGCTCCAGATATAATTCCATTGACGATTCATGCATTCAAGTCCCAGTTTGAGTTTTATCACGATTTGAAACTCGCCTCCTGAAGCCATTCAGGAACACGTGGCCAATTTGGTCTGGGGGCATAAAATCCAAACCAAGCAGCATAACGGAGTTCTGTCAGCTCCTGAAAGTCTATTTGGATAAGGTCCATGTGACTACACTATCCAAAAATACCTAACACAATGTTCTTGAAAATTGACCTCCTCTTCTGATCCAAAAATCGAAGCTTAGCAATTACACACTATAACCTCAATTTTATCAAGACCTTTTTCTGACGATGCATGTGAATATAAAGAAAAAAAACAAGATTATAATATGAAGAGAATATCATATCACATAAATAAGCAAACCATCAACAAATTGGTCACAAGAATTTGATAACAAAGTTCGGCAAAATCCGCCTATGTCTCCACGCCTTTATCTTCAATGAGGGAGGCTTTCTCTGTTCAATATTCAATGATTTACAATATGCATTACAATTACATATTTTATGGATCTGAATTACTAGCTATATTATGCTATGTCTTAGAAATCTGATGCAACAAATGACACTGAAAACGAAGTAGTAGAACTTCCAGAAACTGCCTCCAAAGCTCAGCTACTCTGCACTGCTCAAGACTACTTGACCTTGGCAAGTTCTTCCTCGACTTGATTCAAGATTATTTTATTCTTATTGCTTGTTTCAAATCTCAAAATGGATTTGTTTATATATCCATGAGGTATAGGGATCAAATCTCAACATCCCACTTTTTGTGTCACTCAATTTGGCCCTATATCCACCAAGATATGGCCAAATAACCAAACTGGTAAATAAAAATCAATAAAAACCATAAAGATAAGGTCAAAACCCACTTTATGCCATAATAATAGGGCTAAGCCCCTTAGGCCTAGATCCCCCCCATATTTATGGTCATATGGTTATATTAGGTGGTCAATTGCCAGCCCATAGGTGTTACACATGATTTTGGTCATCTTGGTGATATCTTAAGAATGGTGTATTCAGGTTCCCAACAAGAACTTTTTGCCTGAGAAACGTGGCCCTTGTCTCCTTCCAAAAACATATTTTTAAAGTGAGTTCGCATGCTACCTATGGCCTAGGGTGCAAGAATCCCTCATTCTCGTAGGCCACCTACACTTAGGGTGCGAACTTCTCTCAGTTTTCTCTATACATAGGGTGCGAACCTATTTTTAAGATTGGAAAGGAGAAGAGGTCTCGAGGGTTCTAGAAGGGAATCTTCTAGAAAATGAGTTGGCATTCATATGGTTGTCATTTTAATGACTTCTCAGATTTGATGGGACCATCCTCATCCATTTAACCATCTCTCCTTCTCCTATATATTGAAAGGTTTCTCATGGAAAAAGTTAAGCAAGATTGAATGAAGAATTGGTGAAAGAATTGTGTGAAGAACCCTGCTTGAACAGAGGCTTGAAGAATCTAGTTGGTCTATCAAGAGGAATTGGATCTTCTTCATGCAAGCACAGAGCAAGTGTGTGTGTTGGAACCAAAGGTCACTGAAAGGAAGGTTGCAACATCAAGGCGATTAGGTTGTATCTTCTACTTTAAATTAATATGATACAATGGCATGTCCCTTTCCCATAAAGTCACTCTTACTTTATTGTGGAATTCCTTGATCATATGCATAAGTTGACATTGAATACATTTTGCTATCTTCACTTTGGTTGGTTTGTGTTGTCTTGGACTTGAACTCACGAGAGCACTGGAGCAACAGAGACCTAAGGAAGTGATATAAAGGTATGTCATTTATTCCTCTCTATCAGCAGATTCAATGATTACAACTTAGGGAAAGAGTCATGTCCTGTCCTGTTTTGTTCTAGATCCAGGTGGATCGAGGGATATCTGTTAGTGTCCGCACCTACTGATTAGTCTGATAGAAATAGGGTTGTGCGCTAACCCCTTATCTCGAAATATATGGTCATAATAAACCCCATAAAACTCGGGGCTATCCCTAAACTTAGGTGCCAGGTATCAAGCTCAAGTCACATCGCAAGGTGTTGACTCCTTATCCCCCACACTTGGGACTTATCACTTGGGTGGAAGCTTCCCACTCTTATGGGTGTATGTAGATTTAGAAATCCGTGGGCTGGGGCTTAGCCCCAGCCCTTTTTTCCCCCATTCAACACTTTACAACACTTTAAATAAAAGTTTGTAGACTTGTAATAACAAGTCGTTTGGTGGCACATTGGCATACAACCTACTCCAAAGGCATAGTCTCCCGATGGAGGTCATGAGTTCAAATAATTCAAACTCCAAAATTTGGTACATGAAACTTTTGACCAATGCCTGGGTGCCACGTGGAAACCCAAGTCTAGGCCACATGGAACCTCCTTATTCGTTGGACTGATGCCACTTGTCAACTAGTGATTCACCCATGTGTCTGCTCCATACCTTCCTTGTCAGTAATTTTCCACGTAAGCATACCTTCCATGTGTTAGTCAACAATTGGACCACCTGTCCTCCATCCATACTTGTCTCTGTTTGCCACGTGTCATCATCCGGGGCTGACACGTAAACTGTATGAGTGCCACGTGTCACCCTTTTAGTGGTAAAATGTGTCACCTCCTGGTTGATCCACGTCATCTGTATGGATTTCCATCTGTGCCTCTGCCATGTCATCATGATGATGTCATGCTGACATCAATGTTGACTTTTGACTGTTGACCCTATTTAATTTTTGACTGTTTGACTTTTTCAACAGAACATGATATCGTGAGCATACGACGTTTGTTTGAACCTGTTCAAGTTGCGTTGGGTTCGTATCGACGAGGCCTACGCACACGTCCATTTTGATGCCATTTTGAGAGCATTGATTTTTAGGCCTTTTTGAGCCCCATCAAGCTCCTAGATTCGAATCTAGATCATTTTCATAAATTGCATTATGCCTCATTGACCAAAACCCTAGTGCCAAAGATACTCCAATAAATGCTTTTTTGGTCGATGAAATGATAGCATAGGGGCCCCATTGGCTAAAAACCGGTGCTCTGGATCTAATGCAACTGATGGTTCATGCATTTGAGTCCCGGTTTGAGTTTTATTGCGAGTTACAACTCACCTCCTCAAGATATTTAGGGACATGTTGCTAATTTGGTCTGAATATCAACAAAAAGTACATTTTATCCAAGAAATATCGTAATGACTTCACAATCCCTAAAAATCCTAATAGGGTCCAAATATCAAGCCTATGGACACCTCTATACTCTAACTACTTGAAGAAAATTTCTATGAAAGAAACATGAGAGACTTCAAAGTTTACAAATTTCAAGAGCCTAATGATAGCTAGAAGATTCAAGTTCATAAGCAATATATAAGACAAGAAGAAAAGAGGTAACTGAAGGAATCCATGGTTGAATTCTTAGACTTATACCTCCTTAGATAATTAAGGATCAATCTATTTTTTGACTTCACTAAACAAACACTCTATATTTAAAACCAACTTATGTGTAAATTTAGCTTGATAACTTTCAAAATTAGAACAAGAGTAAGATAAATAATATGGAGGGTTGTACTCTAGGTCTTACATCATCTTATTTCTGGAGAATTTTTAATTAGTCTTATCTTCCTTTGGCCGAAGTATTTTCCATAACTTAACCTCGACTGAGTCTTACATCCTCTTCCCTTCCTTTCTATAGAGAGGTATTACCTTCTCTTACCTTTGGCTTATGATGTATTTTCTTACCTTCCATTAGCTGGAGATCTTACCTTCTTTATTTTTATTCCTTCAAGTTAGCAAGCAAGAAACCCCTAAATCCTGGGATTACTTTCTTCCCCATGAGAAGTGAAAAGTTCAACATAACAAATGTTGAAGTGATAGTAACATATGGGGTTCTTCACAATGAGCATCAATTCACAACTTTATAAAATTCTTCTGTAACCAGATCCTTTGCTACACAGATCTAATCATGTATCACCTAAATATCACTGATTAATTTCTTTTGTTTTAGGTTATGTACATAGATTTTGCTGAGTATAAAATCTCTAGAATGAATGAATGCTATTTTTGTATAGTTTAAATATTGACATGTTTGGCATTCTCATTCAAGATCACTGCATTTATAAAATGGAAACTAATGTTCAATTTGATTTAGTTTCTTCAACATAATTTCTAGAGAGACCTATAGTAGGGTCTCAAGTACCATTTTGTCTAGCTAAAAAAGCAATTCCAGGATGTTGGTATTTTATTGAACCTTTAATTTATGCTTGAATCTCTCTAAATCTTATATAAAATATCTACAATGTATGAATTCTATTTTTGATAGTTTGAATATTGACATCTTTGGCATTATCATTCAAGATGATTTCATTTATAAACTAGAAACTAATGTTCAATTTGATGCAGTTTCTTCAACACAATTTCTAGGGAGACCTATAGCAGGGTCTGAGGTACCATTTTGTCCAGCTGAAAAAGCAATGCCAAGATGTTGGTTTTTTATTGAACCTTCTAACTTATACTTGATGTAGGAAGTTTGATAGTAGGTTGTTCTATGTATTCACCTTTATTTTTCTGATATGAATAAATTTGATGCCATCATAGTGTTCCTTCATGATATACACTATATATTCATCTTTCTCTAGGAAGTTTAGAAGTGCATTCATAAAGGTTCTTGCTGCTAGAAACTAGACCAAGGAGTTGTTGTCTAGTACCTATTTGTGACTAATCAAATAAAGAAACATTTAAAACTGGAGTGTTTTCCAAATCACCTTTTACACCAACAAATAGGGTTTACCTCGACATTTTTTTTTCAAGAAATTAAGGAAGGACATTATGAGGGTGCATGGATATGGGGTTACACATCTATTTTAGTCACCTTGCAGAGTCATATTCTAGCTATTTTTTGCAGGCCTGATAGATTTCATTAATGTCATCTTGGAGGGTGCACTTAGGGGTGATTACATTTTCTATTAAAAACAAAATAGGGTGCCATCCATAGGGGGTTACATTGCCTATTTCAAGCACTATTAATGGCCATGTTTTCAACATTGACCATGGAAGCTAGTTGAAAACATCATTAGAAATAGAAAAATAATTTATGAACAATTTAGTAAGGATTTGAAATTGAGATAAACATATCTTGGCCCATGAATAAACACCTAATCATGCACTTTACTAGTACATATGATAGGTCAACTGAACATAGGTTTGACCCACCATAATCAACAATGAAGAATTTGTTTATATGTACATATTAGACCTAGTTTGGAGAGTGTAAGTTCCTTAGATTGTTATTTCCAACATGAGAGAATAAGATCCTTATTGAGATTTCTTCATCATGCATCTATGTTACTATTGCTAGCTAAATTGAGCACCTAGGGGAGAGGAGACTTTATCTTCTTTTTCATATGTTAGTCAAATCCCACTGCAAATGCCATCTTTGAATTCCTTTTTCTTTGCTTTGAGTGTTATTGATGGAAGCAGTAAGGGTGTTGCCTTTACCTTCACTTGGAAAGATATCTAATGAATATACAAGCAACAAGAAATTGTGTAGCTAAGAATAAAATATAAGTTGAGTACATTGAAAAAAAAGACTCTTATAACATAAAAAATCCACAAAAATAAGTGGCAACTTGGTATGCAACAATACGAGGGCATGTTTGATGACTATTATTAGTACTATCAATAGGGTCCAACCCATTTGTACTTATGTTATTAAAATGTAGTGGGGACCTATAATGCATCCATGGAGAAAGTAATCAAGTCTCAAACTATCTCTAGCATGAATGGGTAAGGTTCGTCCAACCATAACTACCCATGGTGAATTTTGTTTAGCAATAATTTGATGCATATACATATATATATGGGGGGTACCAAATGTTAGTACCTTGAGTAGGTTTAGGACCAAAAAAATATACAATGGCTACAACTCTAGAAGTACTTCCTTCCTAGTGTCTCCATCTGTAAGCTAAACTGCATGCATATAGTAAGCAAGCTGCAAATTGAGGAACTATTCTACATCATTGAAATCATGCTCCATTATCATCATCTGTTCAATATTTCCCTTGAATTTCCCTCTTTGAAAAATCTGTGGATCCGTTGTCTCATTGAGGATGGCCTCCTTTCTCTTTTGAAATTGGAATCACTTTGACATTGGGCTTACCCATATATGTTGCATTGTGATCTCACCTCCAATAATCTAGTTGCAAGTCAACAAGGATGCCCTAAAGTGTTCTTATTTGTTCTCTTCTCCATGACATGTGAGTTGGTGATCTTTGTATCAATCTTTGGGCTCTTGTTTGGTTTCGAAAATATGCATAAGGACTTAGAAATATAATCATGTTAGTTGAAATAGAGTAGAAAGTGAATCTCATAAATTGATTATCCATCAAGTTGAAAGCATGGTAAGATCAACCATTAATGTAAAAAGGTCAACAAATTTGTCCCCAAATATTTCAAAAGTTCTTTTGAATGATGGCTTGGCATAACTCATCCAACAAACAACTTGACCTATACAACATAGCTCGTTATCCCCTAGAGCCATTGTATCAACAATTATGACTTGGCAGATAAATGGAATGCTAGCAGTTATGATTGGCGAATCCACAAATGATGAAATGGCCTAACTTAATGTGGGAACTGTTGCGTGACAATGCAACTAAAACATCTATATCCTAACACAAACCATGGGTCTAGACACAACTCAAAATATTGTGGGATGCAACTTGAAATGTAGTGAACAAATCTCTCCTCGACCACAAAGGTGGTGCTTATTTGAAAATGTGCAAAGAAATTCATAGACATGACCGATGATTATACTTTTCCAAATGTATGGACTCTCATGTACTTCAAACAAAATGGTTGAATTGAAAGTGGAAGTGTAGTTGAATAGTGTGACATAGACTGCTGACTCATTCGTAGGATTGATCCTTATTATACAATTCCCTTATCTATGGAAGTCATAAAATAATATTGAGGAGTAAATAGTTTCAAGCAAGTGTCATTCACTCATCCCTCCCAAAGCATTCCATCTAGTTGTGTTAATCATACTATGCCTAAATATCAATGAACTACAACATTTAAGGGTCCTAACCAATGCATCCTTAGCTTACCATGACTATTGTGATACTGGTCATTGTAAAGTAAGACCAAACACCCTTGTCAAATCCCTTACATCTGATATGGTTCTCATGTCAAGATTTCTATCATGACTTTTCAACCTCCTTATGATACCATTCTAAGAATTGGTCCTCCTCTAATTGCATGAGTTATGCAAGTTAATCCTACATTAATTATTCCACAATCATCTTGGAAACTTAGGAAATAAAATTATCTTGGGAATAAGAATTTTGTAGGTACCACTACCTCCCTACCACATATGAGGCTAAAAGGGGCATGTTTTGTGATTTTTTTTTTCTGATAGGCCTTATGTTCTATAGTTATCCTCTCATCCCAATTTTCTCTGTTGACCACATAGACCTTTGTAAATCCCTATTCCAATAGCTTGCTGAATGCTTCCACGACACCACTTTCTTATAGATGATAGGGGATGATAGTATGGTGTTGTACTTGAGTTAAATTTTGGATGATTTGTCTCATGAAGTGTTTAACTTGATTGGTTGTAAGGATATAGGGACACCCAAAATGAGTGATGGTATTCTCAAAAATAAATTTTCTACCCGTAGTCATGCTGTAATCTCTAATTGTTTCTACCTCATCTCATCTAGTTAAATAATCAATAACATTGATAATGTATTAAGAACCCAAATGTATTGTGAGTGGATTCATAGGTCCGATAAAATCCACTACCCATTTTTCTAATGGTTGTAGCACAACTACCAGGTGTAACAACATTTCATCCCTGCCAGATGGTTTCCTAGTTCTTTGAGAGACGTCGCAAGATTGAACATATTATTTGGTGTCCTTAAACATATCCAACCACCACAACCCCACCTTAATACTTTGAGAGCTATGGCCTTTCCACTGTAGTGGCCTCCTACCACCTCATCATGTCTCTCCCATAAAATTATAAGTATTTCATGATCCATGATGCAACATCTAAGGATGCCATATGCCCTGAGCTTGTATAGATGACCTATTTATCTAATAGTTGGTCACACAAAAAACCAATTGTTTCTTCTATGTTGTCAATTACCCTTGTGGCGCAACACCTATGGTGAGAAAAATAATTATGGCATTCAAATAATTTGGTACTAATTAAATATTGAATAATTCAGAGTCTAGAAGTTGGTCATCCAATGAACCTATGGAGTCACTTGTTGCTATTCTATACAAATGATTAGGTCCTATTTTCATTCTATCTTGATCATGTTGGATATTAATTCCTAGAATAACAATAGCCATCAACATATCCATCCCTCCAACACCATATTTTTCACCAAATACTTTAATGGTCTATGAAGAATTTAAATTTCCCTCCCAAAATCTAGTGCCAAAACTTCTATAATGAATACACCATTTCTAGTCCTTCTCACTCAATAGCGATATAATTACACTATGCCTTCAATACTTTCCCACTGGAAAAATAAATATGGAAATCCAACTTTCCTTCTCCAAGTTGTGCCAATATGGCTTCTTAAAAAATGTCAGATCCATCAACATGTACATGGAATTCAATACTTTAATTTAGAAAAACCAGGATGTGCACAATTACCAATATTTCTTTGAGAAGATTGAAGGAGTTTTGGAATTTCATAGTCCAAGTGAAGTTTTCTATCTTCTTCATCAATCATTCCATGGTGGAAGTGATGGACATGTAACCCTTTATGAATATTCTATAATACCTAGTGTGGGCTATGGTAGACCATAGGATGTGGCCATTGGTTGAAGATTCTAGGTGGAAAATTATGGCTATTTTGGCTGGATCAACTAGTACAACATCTCTACAGATAATGTGACCCAAAAATATACCAAAATGAGTGAATAATATTCATTTCTTAAAGTTAAGGGAGATTTACAACTATGTGAAATTCCTTCCATGCTCAACATGGAGTTGACACATGGCATGCATTTCTTCAAGTTAAGGAAGATCCTTTCAACACCAGTCGAAACATTACAATGTGGTCGTTCAATAGGTTGGATATGGTCTAGTCATATAAGTACACTTCTATAAATTTATTTATATAATATCTAAATGCAGTGACCACTATCATGGAAAATATTACTTTCACATTCTTCAATATGAACAACATCATGTTGTAGGTGTAGGTACACCATTCTATAGAAAAAGTGCTATTATTTTTGTCCTCAACGATTCCTACTTGATGGTGTTCCAAGAATACATCAATGAAATATTAAGTATCTTTCCATGCTACCTAGCCTAGCACTTCATCATTTAAAGGGGTAGGGAATGGACCATGAACACAATAATAATTCGACCCTTTGAATTTGAAACATACTCTGATACCACCCATATTCAAATTCTTCTACTAGGAAAATTAATATTGTTGCAATCTTTTTTTCAATCTCCTCTTTCACTTTCTCCTTGATACGGGGATTAAATCTATAGGGTCTCCTATTGATAGGATTGAAATCTAGTTTCATATCTATCCTCATTTTTCCCAATTCCCATTTAATCCCTTTCATCTCAGTAAATATTTCTGGCAATAAATCATCATATCCTCTAAATAATTCCACAACCTTAGATACTATCCCATCGGTCTAGTAGTCTCCAATGGATTCCAACCTAGGTAAGTCCTCTATGCTAATATTCAATTTTTTTACCTTCATGGTTTGTGAGTATATCTCCCTTCTAGATGGTATGTTTTCTCTTTCACTATCCTTTTCCTTTTGTAATTATCATTTCATTTCATATGTTGTAATATTAGATATATAACAGAGAAATTAATTATTGCATGAAATACATAATCTTAGAAAAATAGGACCGCGGAGCAATAAAATAAAACAAATGCGGAAACAAAACACAAAAGATACACAATAAAATAGAGACACAAATTTACGTGGTTCACCCAGTGTGGGCTATGCCCACCAGAGAAATTGCTAGGTCCTTCCTTTATTATTATCCAACAAATGAAGGGATACAACCTACAACAAAACATGCTATAACTTCCTCTTCTTTCTCTCACAGTCTCCTCTCTTAGAATACAATACTCACCATCATGAATAGCCACAAATACATTTCCCTCATAACATAGGGTTTCCTTCTAGGGAAAAAAACCCTTACATAATTTCTACCGTTATATCTACGACCTTATAATGAATGGTCAATATTTACAATGAAATTACAATATACTTTTACAAGGCACTCCTGTAGAGGGGGTACCCCCCCTTCTGCACTCCCCCGCATGGAAAAGTGTACATACTTATGGGGTGTAAAGTCTTCATGGGGTATAAACACGGCTGGAAAACACAAGACCTCTGAGTCAAGAAGATAATAAGGCTCCACAACCAACAATCTCCCACTTGTAGACTGATCTCAACAACTCCACCGCTGCTGTATATGCCAGATTCTAAACCTTCTTGGAACTGGAAAATTTCTCATATTCATATTAATTCTTGAATACCAACTGAAACCGAGCAGGAACTCAGTTTCTCTTTAGTTACTCCCTTTGTTAACATGTCTGCAGGATTCTAGCTAGTGTGTATCTGTTCCAACTTCAAATTTCCGTCTTCCAAGGCGGATCGTATGAAGTGGTACCTCAATTGTATATACTTAGTCTTCAAATGGAAGGATGAGTTGTTTGCAAGATGAATTTCACTCTAACTGTCACAGTACAATCTGCTATTCTCCTTCGTCTTTCACAATTCCTCCATAAAATTTTGTAACCAAATCATCTCTTTACTAGCCTCTGTAGCAGCAACATAGTCCACCTCTATTTTTGAAAGTGCAACAACCATTTGCAGTGTCGAAATCCAAATTACTGCTGTTCCACCTATAGTAAAAACATACCCTATGGTGGTCCTCCTGTTGTCTTTATCACTTGCCATATCTGAATCAACATATCCTTGTAGAAAAGTGTCTGAACCTCCAAAACATAATGCATGAGTAGTAGTACCTCTCAAACACCTAAGAATCCACTTTACTTCCTCCCAATGTTCTTTACCTGGATTGTTCATATACCTGCTCACAACTCCCACTGCATGTGCAATATCTGTTCTTGTGCAAACCATTGCATACATCAAGATGCCAACTGTTGATGAATAAGGGACCCTAGACATGTATTCTATCTCCTCCTTTGTCTTGGGACACATTTCCTTAGTTAATTTTAAATGGCTGGCCAAAGGTGTACTAACTGGTTTTGCATTCTGCAATCTAAACCTCTCCAACACCTTTGCTGTGTACTCACCCTGAGACAATGTCAATTTTTGATTTTTTATGTCTCTTGTTATTCTCATGCCAAGGATTTTCTTTGCAGCACCGAAATCCTTCATCGCAAATGAATTGGATAATTTCTTCTTGAGCATATTTATATCCTGCATATTAGACCCTGCAACAAGCATATCATCTACATACAATAGCAAGATAATATGGCTTCCATTTTCTAGCCTTTTAAAATCAACACAGTGATCAGAATGACATCTACTATAACCTTGTTCTATCATAAACCTGTAAAACTTCAAATACCACTGCCTTAGAGCTTTCTTTATGCCATACAAGCTCTTCTTCAACCTGCATACCAAATTCTCCTTCCCTTTGACCTCATACCCCTATGGCTGCTGCATATAAATCTCTTCCTCCAAATCCCCATGGAGAAAAGCTATTTTTACATCTAACTATTCAAGATGC
>SNQJ01S0030844.1:72006-86013 GCA_010110895.2 Picea sitchensis
AATAGATTGCAAAGTCTTTCTTATCTTGCTAGCTTGTAATGCAACTTGATATTTTTCACCAAAATTTATGACAATCCGACATACCCATTTAATTCATCCTACTAACCAATAATTAAAGTCATTGAGGGTATTTAATTCCGCTATATATTTATATAAGCGATATAATTTACATAGTCATTAAACCATTAATTAAATAATCAATAACCTACTTTAGTAATTAATACATCAAGTAATTGTACTAGTGCACATGTTTAGGGTATATATGTGTTGCTAGTGTACAAATAACTTGCATGTGTACTAGTAATAAAAAATCACTACCTCTAGTGCATAGTATAAATATGAACACAACAAAGCATGTGAGGCAACAAATCAAGTAAATGCATCATTCAATAATTTTAACTAACAAAATGACAACAATTCATTAATAATGATCATCAACTTAAAATATTAAAAGGAAATAAAAATGAGTGTTCTAAACACGGTAGGAACCAAGTAAGGAAACAAGAGAGGCACATATAATCTACAAGTATCATTCTCAACTAATTTTGAATCATCCTTCCTCCATAACCTATTTCCATCTTCCACATCATATCCTTTCATTTGCTAAACTATGTTGGAGCATCAACTATATTTACCTACCCCCATATAGAATCCACAAGAGGAAGTATAGGCTATCTCGACCAAGCTTCCCCAGTAGGCAACTAACAATGTCCATCACATGTCTAAGGGAATGTGACTTAACACAACCCTCCCACGACTACAGGTTTCAGAGGATAAATGGTGGGAAATACCTCCATCCCTCTTGATAAAACTATAGTCAACATGATACTCAATGGGTAATACCTCCACCCTTCTTGATAAAACTGGGGTCGACACCCTATATTGATCCATATTGTGCAACTATTATTCTTAGAGTCGTGTCATTGAACAATCACTCCAGAAAATTGTGCATCCTATCAAAACCACACTTATCACGGATCATAGCAATATTTGAAATCATAAGTAAAACTTATAGCATATGTTATCTTCCTTATGTCTATAACATTCAAGTTGTCTTAGAACTATAGTCATTTGGATATTACATAGCTAATCAACCTATAGGTTAGCTCACTAATACTCATATTCTTGTAGATACATCACAAATTTCATATGAGAATCCATATTTGTATTAACATTCAATTAAGAAATTTATGCTTATTCACACCATGCCTCACATCTATTATACATTCACAACAAAATTTTGGTCTGATATCCATGTATCACAATTCCACATTTTAATTTTCATGTTTAAACAAATTACATAACTATCATTGTCATGAACTTATAACACTAAAATAATATTATGTAACACATAAATAAATCTATATGTACACATCTCAAATTTATGCATCAGTGTAACTAAGCCCAAATAAATACCAAGCAATTAATTACTAACATGAGCAAAAATCAAAGTTCCAACTTCCTAAGGCCAAAATATGGGGTGTTACTTACACCCACCCTTCAAGAAACTTCATCCTGAAGTTATGGTCATTCACAATATATAGAAAGTCACTACACAACTTCTCCGTGTCTTCCTAGATAGAAAATCATGTGCTACATATGTCCCACTAGACCTTTACTTGATTGAAAACACATTGAGGCTATTATTATATCGACTGTGACTACCCTTGTTTAACAAACACTTTATGGTTTTCCAACTCCATTTTATTACCACTTGTCATTTAGTTAATGTGAAGACATGGTTATCTTATAAATTTATTCTTCCTAAGTTCATATAGGACCCTCATATTTAAAGTATAGCCTACTAGTTTGACTACCAGTTAGAAATTTAGTCCATGATTAGTTCTCTAGTTAAGTGAATCTTATATTGAGATGTATATGTATTTCATTAAGTCATGTATACAATCCCACTAGTGATATATTGACAATTATAAACAATTATCATTGACTTTTATTATCACTCTAGCTTGATGATACATACCATCACTCATGAGATTGGCATACAAAATTTTTCCATTATTAGGAACATTTACTAAGATACTACTAATTGATTATCATGTGATGTCATGACACCATGGTTTGCTTGGTCATTGTCCCCAATATCACTGTCTTCTTAAGTCATATAAATTAGATCTCAACCAAGGAAATGTCGTGTCTAGGATCTGTTGGGTTGTTATATTCTTTGCAATGAAAGTCTACTCGATGTGAATCAATTGACGATCTAAGTTGAGGTGGATAGAAAACATGTTGAAGTCAAGGTGGATCGATAGAAGGTTGAAGTCAAGGTGGATCGACAACAAGTTGAAGGTCAAGGGAGTTGACCGAATAAATTTGAAGTCAAATATATCGACGACAAGTCAATCGACAAGAGGTTGAAGTGTGGGCGTGAAACAAATGACTAGATACCGAATGGAGGCCGATTGGTAGTCAACTGGTAAACATGACTTGGAGTTGACTATAACATAATCTCAAAATTTGCAGGATTTGTAGCCAATGATATGCATGGATCTGTAACTATTTTTAGGTGCCAATATTTAGGGTTTTTCCTGTTGTAAAGCCTATAAAGAGGCATGTTGCAAGGCCGTAAAGGCTATTGTTGTTGCTGTTGTTTTTGTAAGTTAATCATAAAATGCACTTTTGAAGGTTAATGCATGTGTAAGTGTAGGTTGTTGGTCATGCATATGTAAGCCAAATTGGCTACATGGTTGTTCTTTCTTGTGCAAGAGGGTATGATGTCGATTGTGTATTAGGTGTGGACCAAGGTTAGACATGTAACCTTTTATTCTAATTGAATAATACAACAAGAGAGAATAATTCTCAAAGGAATGTTGGTTTTCCTGGTTAAGGGTTTCCAGGGTAAAATCTCTGTGTACAGTGTGATTGCTTGTGTCATTTTCATTCTTGATTAAATTCTTCTTCTCTTCTGCTAGGATTACTGTGGAAGTGTCTTTCATTTCCTGAAATTTGGTATCAGAGCTTAGGTCTACCTTGAAAAGTGAGTTATCAAAGTGGTGTTATGCTTTGGCGAGTATATCATATCTTGATTTGCAAATATTGAATTTGAGAACTAAACCCTATGTACAGTAAGAGTTGTAAGTCATAAATCGTGTTAAAGATCATGGTAAATAATGGCAACCAGTTCTAAAATAAAGATAGAAATATTCAATGGACAAAATTTTGAGCTTTGGAAGCTTAAAATGGAATATCTTCTTATAGATCGAGAAAAATGGATAATGGTATGTCTAAGTACCCAACTGACATGCATGTCGACGAAAGAATGGGATAAAATTGAAATAAGAGTAAGAAGCACGATTTGGATTTGTCTTGTAGATTCAGTGATGCTGAATGTCTCACGTGAATATTCAACCAAGAAACTGTGGGACACGATGAGAATCTTATACCATTCGAAATATCTGGTAAATAAGATGTTTCTTATAAATAAACTGTATCTTCTAAGGATGAGTGATGGCAGTCCAGTGACTGTAATTTAAATGCATTTAATATCATGTTAAGCCAGTTATCATTTGTGGATATTAAGATCATTGATGAGGATAAGTCTATCAACCTATTATGTTCTTTTCTAGACTCCTGGGATAGCTTAGTTGTGGCTATTGGGAGTAATACAACCACACTAGCACTAGAGGACGTGGTTGCTTCTCTGCTATAAGAAGGAAGAACATGGAACGATCGACCAAATATGCTCTAGTAGTGAGAGGTCGCCCGATAGATAGAGATAAAGGCAGATTCTACGATAGAAATTTTAAGTCTAAGGGTAGATCTAAATCCCCGATTCAGTTGACGTGAAGATGTTGGAAATTTAGTAAAGCTGGGCATTATAAAAAGGACTTTAATTTGAAGGAAACATAAGTCAGTGCTAGATCCGATGAGAATTAATCGACTGAGAGAAAGATGACATTAGACAGGGGAATTGATGTGTACCCGGTGTCGACCAGTACACAGTAAGATCAAGATGTTTGGTTGATCAAATCAGGAGACTCCTATCATATGACACCACAAAAATAATGGTTCTATGAATATGAACAATATAATGGGGGTGATGTGTTCTTGGGGGACGAATCGACAACCAAAATTGTTGGACGGGGAAGAGTTCGAATGACACTGAAGGATGGGAGGAAAAGGACCCTTCCAGGTGTGCTACACATTCTGGGTTTGGAAAGAAACTTGATATCCATCATCAAGATGAGTGATGTAGGCGTGCATACTCTGTTTTAGAAGGATTCATGAAATATGGTTAGAGGTGCGATGGTCTTAATGAAATGAGTTCAGATTGGTACCCTATACAAGTTGTTAGGGAATGCCAACTCGACTGGATGCAACAACATTGTTTCTCCTAAAATTGACTCGACTGTGACTTGAGTCGAATCGATGTCGACATAGCTCGACTCGAATCGATCTAACTCGGTTCAAATCGACTCGACAAGACATGATGAAATTGACCCAACCAAGCTATGGCATGAGAGGATGGGACACATTGGAGTAAAAGGACTTCGAGCTATGAAAATAAAAGGTATGGTCAAAGGTTTTCCTAAATGTGGTTTAGAAGTCGACTTTTTTGAACATTGCATATATGGGAAACAAAGTTGGGTGATGTTCCCATCTAGAGCGACAAGGGAAAATGGGATTCTAGAACTGGTGCATAATGATGTGTTTGGCCCGGTTATAGTGCCTTCACTTGATGGATCCTTGTATTATGTCTCCTTCATAGATGATTTTTCCAATAAGACATGGATATAATTCCTAAGGAATAAATCAGAGGTTTTCGAGAGATTTAAGGAGTTTAAATATCTTGTGGAAAACTAGACAAAGAAAAGGATTAAAGTGATGAGAACTAACAATGGTGGTGAATTTCATGGAAAGGAATTTAATAAGTTCTGTAAGTAGTGTGGCATAGAACACCAAAATACCACACCATATACCCCACAAAAAAATGGAGTTGCCAAGAGAATGAACATAACGTTGATGGATAAGGCAAGGAGCATGCTTAGTGGTGCTAGGCTCACACAAGAATTCTGGGTAGAGGCAGTTGAAATTGCAAGATATTTGGTGAATATGTCTCCTTCATCGACACTAGTTGACATGAATCCAAATGAGGCATATATGGTATGGTAAGAATCCTTCAATGGCACATATCAAATTATTTTTCTATGATGCATTTGTGCATGTTTCCAAGGAAAAGAGGTGCAAGATGGACAAGAAGGAATTCAAATGCATTTTCATCAGATACAAATAAGGGATGAAAGAATAAAATCTCTGGGATCCTACATCAAGGATAATAGTGTACAGTCGAGATGTGGTCTTCAGAAAAGTCAGAGGTAAGTTTGAGCCTGAGGAAGTTGTTCATACCAAGAATAATCATGATACGATGCCGTTTGAACTGAGGAACAAAAAAGATGATTCAGATGAGCTGAATGAATCTAAGGAAGAGGTGGAACAATTGACTCCAGTGATAAGGAGGTAAAAAAGAGAAAGAAAACCAATCGAAAGGTATATTCTTCCCGACTTCCATTCCACATTTGTGCTAACTTCCATCAATGATAAGAATAAGTCAGTTGGTGAGGTAGTCGACTTAGCAGAGGGTAAACTATGGAAGTATGCCATGGTCAAAGATATGGAATCCTTGCACAAGAATGAGACATGGGATTTAGTCAAGTTACCTAGTGGAAGAAAGCCTGACGGTAGCAAGTGGGTGTTCAAGAAGAATATGAATTCTGCAGGACAAGTCAATAAGTTCAAAGCTCGACTGGTAGCGAAAGGATATTCCCAAGTAGAGGGAGTCGACTTAAGTGAGATTTTTTCCCCTGTTGAAAAACTAACTTCCATTAGAGTACTAATGTATCTGGCTACATCATTAGATATGGATATAGAATAGATGGATGTGAAGACAACGTTCCTACATGGGGACTTGGAAGAAGAAATCTACATGAAACAACCTGAATGATTTGTAGTAAAGGGAAAGCAAGATTTGGTGTGCAAACTCAAAATATCCCTTTATGGTGTAAAGAAATCACCAAGGATGTTATATTAGAAGTTTGACACATACATCCTTAGTTTGGGATTTGTGAGAAGCAAAGTTGATCACTACATATATTCCAAGGAAGAAGGTGGATGTTTCATATATGTAAATTTGTATGTTGATGACATGTTTCTGATTGAAAACAACATGGACACAATAAAGGAGGTGAAGAAGAAAATATCCTCCAAGTTTGACATGAAAGATCTTAGTGCAACTAACTTCATTCTGGGAATGGAGATTAAGAGAGATTGAGCTACTATAAATATCTGGTTGAATTTGACGAAGTATGTTGAAACTATTCTAAAATGATTCAACATGCAAGATTGCAAACCAGTGAAGGTGTCAATTCCCATGGGAGCAAGGATTACCGCTGAACAGTGTCCAAAGACACAGGAAGAAAAATAGGACATGGCACGTTTTCCCTATGAAAGTGTGATTGGTAGTCTAATGCATGTGATGGTATGAACTCGACCAGACATTGCCCATGCAATGGGAGTGTTGTGAAGGTACATGTTGACACCTGGAAAGGAGCATTGGACAACTGTCAAGAGAGTATTCATTTATTTGTGTGGCATGAAGGACTATGCTATATACTACCAAGGAAAACCTGGAGGTGACAATGGTAAATTAGATTTACATGGATTTGTCGATGCCGACTGGGCTCGAGATCTAGATCAACGAAGGTCGATCAATGGATATGTCTTCAAGATATTCAGTGGAGCAATAAGCTAGATGAGTAAGCGACATGCGGTTGTAGCCTTGTTAACAACAGAATTTGAATACATGGCGACCAATCATGGAAGAAAAAAAGTGGTATGGATTCAAAGGTTGTGTTCAAGAATCAGGTTTAAGCAGAGAGATATGAAGGTAAGTTATGACAGTCAAAGTGCAAAATTTTTGGCAAAAAACCGTGCTTATCATTCAAAGCCTAAGAACATTGATGTACAATACCATTTCATAAGAGACATGGTGGAAAGTAACAAGATGCTATTGGATAAAATAGACACGTTGGAAAACATAACATATTCATTGACCAAGTCTGTGAGAGCTGTGAAGTTCTCTTGGTGTAGAGAGGAAATGGACACTATTTCCCTGGGTCTGTGAGTGAAAGTTCAGGAATCTCTTGTTTTAGCAAAGAAGACAACAAGTGGGAGAATGTTGGGTTGTTATATTCTTTGCAGTGAAATTGTAGTCGAGGTGAATCGATTGATGGTCGAAGTCGAGGTGGATCGAAAACAAGTCAAATTTGAGGTGGATTGACAATAGGTAGAAGTCGAGGTGGATCGAAATCAGGTCGAAGTCGAGGTGGATCAACAACAATTCGAAGGTCGAGGGAGTTGACCGGGTAAATCCAAAGTCAAAGCTATCGATGACAAGTCAACTGATAAGAGGTTGAAGTGTGGGCACAAGATGAATAACTAGAGACTGAATGGAGGCCGACTGTAACATAATCCTGAGATTTGCGGGATTTGTATCCAATGATATGCATGGATCTGTAACTGTTTTTGGGTGCCAATATTTAGGGTTTTTCTTGTTGTAAAGCCTGTAAAGAGGTGTGTTGTAAGGACATAAAGGCTACTATTTTTGTTGCAGTTTCAACTGTTGCTGTTGCTATTGTAAGGTAATCATAGAATGCACTTTTCTAGGTTAATGCATGTGTAAGTGTAGGTTGTTGGTCATGCATATGTAAGATGAATTGACTATAGGGTTGTTCTTTCTTTTGCAAGAGGGTATGATGTCGATTGTGTCTTAGGTGTGGAATAGGGTTCGACATGTAACCTTTTATTCTGATTGAATAAGACAAAAAGAGAGAAAAAAATCTCAATGGAATGATGGTTTCCCCGGTTAAGGGTTTCCAAGGTAAAATATCGGTGCAATGTGTGATTGCTTGTGTCATTTTCATTCTTGATTAAATTATTCTTCTCTTTTGATAGGATTAGTGTAGAAGTGTCTTTCATTTCTTGATAGGATCCTCTTATGAACATTTTTTTGTTTTTGTAAATGAGTGTGAGAAACTGTATTACTGAAGAAAATTATAATACAAAAAAGATACAGGGACTCCCAAGATCTACCAAAACAAAAACTAGATCTGGGGTCCAAGGGGAGAAATGTCTAATATAGCAGGGGAGGCCTGGGCCACCACCATGGGAAACCAACCCAATCCTTTGCAATCCGGTTTGAAAAACGACAACATAACGAAAATAGAGAAAGCATAAGCATAGTGGGGTTTGCTCCTACATTAAGAACCTTGACCATGGCTGGTCCTGTGCTAGTCCAGGTTGATGGGGTGCTCTTCATATCCATTCTTCCTTGCCTCATTCTCCTCCCTCTGCTCCACTAGGCGTATCTTTCTAATGCATTATGGGGTTCCATTTTTGTTGGCTGGAGTAATTTCTATATGGTGGACATAGCGTAGATAAAGATGGAATTGCCCTGTCATTCGCTCCATTTTTTCCTGTTGGATTCACTGGTCCTCTAAAATTCTTTTGGAACTTGCCTCCATGTTGTTGAGGGGGTTCAGAATAACTGTGAGCACCTTCTTATAGTCCCTGGTTTTTTTCTTTCTGGTTTCCTTCTGGTCTGCACACATCTTACCTATCAACATTTTTGTTCTCGAGGCTTCCTCCACCGTCTTGTGGTAGAGGGTTGTTCTGGACTATGTGGCTCCTGGGTCCATTATCCCCCTCACTTCCTGAGTTAGTTTTGTCCCAGCTTTGCCCCTACGAGCATTGTTTATTTCTCTCTCCCATCTTTTGATGATCATATTTCCATTTGTATCAACTTGCGTGAGGAAGGTACTCTTTGCTTCCGTAGCCACTTGTTCGATTCTTATCATCCTCCAGGTGATTGGCGAAGGTTCTATTCCCTGGGGGCCTCTCTTGCTGCTAGTTTTCTTCATGCATACCATCTTCGCTTGCATATGGTAGTTTTTACATTGGGTTCTTCTCATGTTCTGCTTCACCCCTTTCTGGTATGTAAGGTGGCCCCTGTAATTTCTTTGCTCTGGTTTATTTCTCTTTATGTTATACCTTTTTTTATGGATCCAACCTGGTTGTGGTCCCATCCTTGCAATCATGGCCTGCTCATCAAGGTGGCCCTTCTGGTCCATGTCCTCTATTCCAGAGCGTGTGCACTTGATGGCCTTGCCGTAATCCCTGCGCTAATGCTTTGCCTTGTACACTATACGCCAGTCATTTCCCTGCCATGTAATAGTACTTGGGTGAGGTGTACCCAGACTTGACCTTAGTGAACTGTTTCATCCTTCTTCCTTCACCACCTGCTGGTTATTTGTTCTTCTTTCCCACAGGTCACCCCTATACTTATTTCTATTGACAGGACCATGGTGTCGTGCCTTCGCTTGATGTGTGATATGTACCTACATTTGTAACCTTATTTGATTGGTGGGCTATAAGATTCTGCTTGGAACCTACGCGCCCTTAAATTCCTTCTACACCCCCTATATTGAAGTGATCTTACGTACTACTACTATTGTCATAGTCTTTTTCCACAAGTTGGGTGCAATCTGTTCGGAATTGACCTTACGGGATGTTTCTCCAGATTGTGTCCAGTTATGGACCTTCATTATCCACCCCCTCATTCTCTATTCTATCCACCAGTCCATTTGTTGACCTTTGAACCCAACGCAACTCCACTGTGATCCCTTTCCGCAAGTGCTCATGGATTTTTTGCAGTAGGTGTGCCAATCACCAATGTCTTTGGATTTTGCCCATTCTGGTGCCATTTTGGAGTTTTCTTACTGTGTTGATCACCAACGTGAAATCTCCTTCCACTATGGTGTTTGTCATCCCCTTTTTACTTAGAATCTCCAGGCTAGTCTCCAGGGCTCCGAATTCCACGACGTTGTTGGTTGAGTTGCCCAGAATCCTAGCGTAGAGCTGGATTATGTTTCCTTTACTGTCCCTGATTACTCCTACTAAACATGTTCGCCCTGGGTTGCCTTTCGCTGTCCCGTCAAAATTCAACTTGAGGGAGAATGAAGGTGGTGGCTTCCAATTGCACACCTACTTGGAGTTGCGGTGATCGTATGAACTGATTGGGGTTGCGGGCGCCATTCAGGTGGAAGGCCTCTAAGATTCAGGAATCCTGGTTAGTGGGTTGTGCTCTACCTACCTGGAAGTTGCGGTTTTGCACCGTATCTCATGTCATGGAGATTATTGTTTCCTTGATCTTCCCTTCGAGCTAGCTTTGTTTTCTGAAAATGCATCAATTCCTTTCCTTCCATATCGACCATATGATCATTCCTGGGGTGAGTATCCAACATAGGTTCACATCTTCTTGTTCGTTGTATTTCTCTTTCCAGAGATTGATGGTTGCAACAATGTTACCTCGGATCCTGTTGGACTGGCGGAAGATACTTGCCACCTAGTCCCAAAGTTCTGCAGTTTAGGGGCATTCATCAAGGAGATGGTTCATTGTTTCTCCCTGGGCTCGATAGAGATGACATCTTTATGGACCTATGAATCCCCTTTTCCTTAGGTTTTCCCAATTTAGAATGCGGTTGTGAAGTATTAACCATTGGAAATTTTTTATCTTTGGCCATTGGGGGCTGTTCCATAGCTTATCCCAATGTTGTGCTAGGTCTTCTTGGTCCAGGTCCGCTATATAGTGTCAGAATTAATTCAGGTTGAATTCCCCACCATCTTTTTTCCCCCATCTCAACTAGTCCTCTCCTTCCGTGACTACTATTTTTTGCCTTCCTAGGTCCTCCTCCACCTCTTTTACTGTTGTTGCGGGTGGATCACTATTCCGTAGAGTGATCTTGTCCTAGATTCTCCATTTGTTGCGGTCCATTTTTTGTTTCTAGTATTGGTAGACGTTAATTTTACCTTATGCTATTAGCTCCTATTGGAGTACCTCTCTGTCCGGGTTCTCCATTTTTGGTTCCTATTGCCAAGCGTCCTCCCATAATCTGGCTATTCTGCCATCCCTAATTTCCCAGAAGCTTTGTGTCTGAATCCAGGCTTTATTGCACCAGACTAGGTTCCAAATGGCTGTGCCTTCCCTGGTTCCTCTGAAGCAGATTTTGTCCTGGTTGCGAATGTCTGGGGCATACTTTGCCTTCCATAGGTTTACCCAAGGTTTAGTAGTTTCTTTGACCCAACGCCACTAGATTTTCGCCCCGTAGGCATTATTGGTCACTTGTGGGTCCTGTAGCCCCATGCCTCCTTGTCTTTTTGGCTTGCAGACTTTCTCCCAAGCCACAAGGGCCCATTTTTTCTTTGTTTCCGCGCCTCGCCACAGGAAGTCCCTTTGGATGGCTCTTATTTTTTGTAGAATCCCCTATGGAGTTGGCAATACAGACATCATAAAGGTTGGGATTTCTTGTAAAACAAACTTGGTTAGGATCAGTCTTCCGGCTAGATTGAGGGATCTATACGTCTAAGTTTTTACCCTCTCCTGTAACTTGTTTATTACTCCTTCCCAAGTTTTCATTTTGTACACTTTGTCTGTCAGTGGAACTCCCAAGTACTTGGCTGGGAGTGTCTTCCATTCAAATCCCAGAATGTTGGTCAAATTCATTTGGATAGCTGGGTTGGTATTGAAGAAGAAGATCATCGACTTGGAATGGTTGATCTCAATGCCCGAGGCTTCCCAAAAATATTCTAGGATTCATTTGTAGTCTTTAGCTTCCTTGACCATGTCCTTCACATGGTGTCCTTCACCATTCATACAAGTTCATATGTATTCCTATTATTTCACTTGAAACTAGGTTCAATCCAATCCTCCCACTTACTCACTAAGTGGAGGTCAACCTATAAGTTATATGTCGCACATCATTTTACATACCACCAAAGTTCACTCTCATGTTACCATATTTGTTAAATGCTTCATGAAAAACCCTTTGACAACATAAAATGTGTCAGTTCATGTTGATACTGAGAGGGGGGTGAATCAGTATCAAGTAGAATTTAGAACCTTTTTCAATTTATACTTAAACCATTCAACTATATCCAATGATCAATGAACAATAGTATAATAATTACACCAATACACCACAATACACCATGCACAATATATGAGAAATAATCAATAGTTATTTTTCAAGGGAAGTAATGACTTCCAAAGGTAGCTACAACTTCCAAATGTAAATGGAGGGATAAACCTCCAAGAGGAAGATACAATCCTCCAATATCAAGAGAGGATTTAACTCTCCATCCTTGCCCCTTCCTTCCACCCAAGAATATATGAGAAATAATAAAACTTTACATTAAATCATCACCATCAATCAATCATCACATAAAACCTGATAATGCTTCCTTAGTCTTCTTCAATTTCTGCAATTATTCAATTATTGGACTACTGTGATCCTATAGATAACATTACTCAATGTATTCTTTGAAACTCCTTCAAGTTTCACTCCTTGAATCCTCCCCAAAAAGAAGTTATAGAAAGAATGGTAGACTTTATTCAATTCTGGTCTATTCAAAAGAGTGAACTTGCACAGAATTCCCCGCGCTCAATATTTAACATCCAATTATGAAACTCACACAAAAGAAACTATAGTCTGTATTGTTTCCAATGAAATTTTTCCCACTTCATTTGTATTCTCTATGAATAAGTTATTATTGTTTTACCCGAAACACCTGTTTATTGACTAGCTTCAGGATTGGTCACAAACCCTATCTTCCACATAGTTTATATCCATAATTATAGTGAATCAAGAGATTAAATTTTTACCACAGGTACCTTGAAATGTCTTCTCAATACCATATAAATTTCACCATCTAAATCATTCTAGAAATTTTTTTATAGAAAAAATGGTAAGATGACTTGAAAATAACATACCTTAGAACACATCACCAAAATACTTCATCCTCCCTTGAAATCCGACCTTCTTTACTTTTGATTTTCTCTAAAATTCGACTTGTGTGTCAAATGAATGTATAATGATATTTATTTATACCATTTATGTCACTTCCTTTTAACGTTAGGGACGACCTGACACTTTCTTATTTTGTAATTCTTTTCTTTAATTATCTTCAGGGCCTACATGTACTTCCTTCTTCAATTCACTTTGTCATCTTCAAAAATTCATTTCTTCTCAAGCATGAGGATCCACGTGATGTGCCAAATACCACCGAAAACAACATGATGTATACTATCCATCCATGGGTGTTGTATATGCATGTGAATTGTCCTTCATGTCCAAATACCTTCATCAATCTTGCGGTCCAAAACCCATGACTAGGGTTGACATCAATGACAACAAACAATATTCCAACAATCTCCCCCTTTGTCATTGATGGCAACACTCATGCTCCCCCTATAATCATGATCCCAATTTCTCTCCCCCTTTGACATCAATGGAAAAGGGTAGGGATTCTCCCCCTGAACATGTGGCACTCAATAATACTTCATCCTTATTTTTGGTCTTTGGGACTTTTTCTTTCTTGGAATCCTTTTCCGTGGCTTCTATCTTCTCTCTCTTCTTCATGTCTAGCATGTATATGTTGTTCGGTATTCTTATTGCAGTTGCAACCAATCTTCTTGATTTATTTTCTCTGATTTTACATTTTCGAGAGTCAAACGTAAGAGTGTATCCTTGATTACACATTTTACTAACACCGAGTAGATTATGATTCAAGTCTTCAACCAATAGGACATTCTTTGCTTTTACATTTTTTCTTCCAAGTTCTACTACACATTTTCCAAGTATTTTGGCAGATGAGTCATCTCCAAATGCAACATTTCCACCCTTTCTCTTCAAGCTAATGAATTTGTCTTGATCCCCGGTCATGTGTGAATAACATCCACTGTCTATGTACCATTAATCTTCTTCTTTACATTCTTCAGCGGTTAATGCTATTCAAAAATATTCATTGTTTGGAATCTCTTTCCTTCTCCATACTGTGGTTGGCATAGAGACATCTTCATTCATATATCTGCAATCTCGTGCTTTGTGTCCAAGATAATTACATTTGTAGCATACAATATTTTTGTCCATCAATGGG
>SNQJ01S0030844.1:90466-117334 GCA_010110895.2 Picea sitchensis
CCAAAAGAAGTACGATGATCAAGCCTTCACAACAAGATTCAAGAACTTCATGAACAAAAGGAAGTTTGGTTCAAGGAGGAAGCCAAATCAAGAGAAAGTCATTTTATAAGTACAATTCTTCAACTGTCGAAAGTATGGTCACTACAAGAATCATTGTCCCGAGCTAAAGAAAAGGAATGAGAAACACGAAACACCAATTGCCAAAGAAAAGGAACCTACAAAGAATACTAAGCAGGATGGAAGAGACTTCTTCTTCTAAAAGGTAACAACACTCTTCTTATTTCTTATACATATCTTGTCTGCATCGTCTCTATACATATCTTGTATATCTATCTCTTGGAAGATAATGTGCTCCAAGAAGAACTATACCTATGGAAGAAAAAACAAGATGAAAATGGATATCATTAGATAATACACATGAAAGGATGAAATACAAATCATGTGGAAGCTATTGCAAGATAAGTTGAATCAATCATGAAGAGACTTAGAAGAAGCAAAGACAGAAAGAAGTCAACAATCGAGAGGAAATTGGAAAAAGACTTATGACATTTTGTAGAAGACAACAAGATGAAAGCATGGACTTTGTTAGACAAGAGAACCATTACCTCTGCAGGAGGTATTTACCTCCATGTGTAAACCTGATGAGAATAAAAGACTCCGGGAAGCAAGAGAAAACTCTAATGAGTTGGATAATAACCCTAGAAGTCTTGTTGGCTCAAGAAGATAATTTATATTAGGTTATTAGCCTCCAAGAGAAGAAGTCGATCATGAATAATAATAACATACTGAATAGATAGGTACCCAGAAGGAGAATTCGCCCCCAGTAAGTTTTCCATAATCACTATAAATACAAGGCGCCAGTTCTCATTTGTCACATCTCATAATTGCAGAGCAGCAACTGGTGCACACTGCAGTTCCCAGTTTGGTGCGCATGTGTGGAGGAGAGCTGCAGGTGCAACTGCAACAACAACCAGTTTTTCAGTATTGGTTTGGACTATCTCTTGGCTAGGGTTTGGACTATCTGATCAACTATTGTTGGTGCTCTATCCTTGGAGGAAGATGCACTACACCTTGTTTGGCTATCTAGCCTAGGGTTTTCTTTCGGAGTAATTCTCAGTCAAGGTTAAGGTGCTCGGAGGGTGGCTTCGGCCTATGGTTGGGTGACAAAGGTATTGTCAATGGTAAAACGAGCACACATCCTTCATATTCTAACAAAATGGAGTCGTGGAATGTTTTTCCTTCCATATAGCTCCCACAACTTCATTTAGAAATTGGGCTTTTATGCCTCTTGAAGGCCTTAAAATGGTGATTAGGGTGAAATTAGTACTACTGCAATGCATTTTTGGTTTCTTTGAAATCAATCACTCTTCTGATCAGACACAAGATTTTGGCTAGCATTGTAGAATAAATTAGTATTGCTGCAATGCATTTTTGGTTGCTTTGAAATCAATAACTCTTCTGACTGGGACACAAGATTTTGGCTGGTGTTATTGGGCCTATGAGTTTGTTCATTTCAGTGGATTGTACTTTTGGCAGGAGCATTCTAATTATTTTGATCATAGAAGAATGCTCGACTGTGAATTGTACCGAGCCAAAGCCTTGAAAAAGAGAACCACCCTCACAAAGAAGTAAAATGATATTCATTTGTTAGGGTTCTTGGTGCAAAGTGTGTGAAGAACAGAAGACAATATGACATGAATATAATATGTTATTGTGATTAAGGTTAAATGGATTTGAAATTTTAAGAGGGAAGTGTTGAATCTTTGTTTAGTTATATAAGTTTTTATTATACCTTTATACTCATTTTTCTTATTTTAGTGACATCAATAATAGAAGAAAATTAAAGTATTAATTTATTTTTTAATATATATTGTATATTAAATAATTAAGGTTATGCAAGTCATTTGGTAAACGATGAGGTTTTTTAGGAAAATTAATGAAAGGTTATTTGGTCAATGTTGCTCTAAGGACACCGCCTCTTGAAGAGGGGAAGAACAATGAAAAATGAATACAATAAATTGATCAACTTGAAACAAATTTATTTTATAATAACTAATGATTGAGTTAAAAAGTGTGAATAAGTTGTTTTTCTAAAAATAGTTAATGCAAAAATCAAATTATTGCATTTATGCTAAACCCAGAATGAGGACACAGATAAACTTGTATTTCCAATTTAACCTTGAGAGATTTTGATAGGAAATCCCATACATTAAGAAAGCATAAGCAACTTATAATTAGTCTAAATGGGAGGATTTCACCCTTTGATACACTCCTTATATCATGTCAGAGCTCATAATAAAAGTAAGAACTCAATGAAATTATGTTGACCTACATTGATGAGTGAGAGATAATAATCAAAATGTGTCTTATGTATTTCCCTTATGCCGAATGTTATAGAGTTAGAACCTTGGATATGGAAATTAAGAAGAGGCCATTAGATACAAAGTACTACACAATCACATAATATGAAAAACTTGCCTAGGTAACCCAAGGAAGTAAACAAGACACTGACTATTCAAGCAAGATGTGGGGAAATTGTAATTTATCAAATTGAGAAAATAGTAGTACAACTCTTTGATAGTACACCTCAAATGAAGTCAAACTGGAAGCAATTAAGATAGTATGTAACTACACCTTGAAGGATAGTAAACCTATTATAATGAGAACATGAGAAAATAAGGATAGAGAGACAAGGATTTTATGGAAGGAAGTAAAGTTTCTAAGTTTTAGGGAATTGACAAATAGGTGAGAACAAATATTAGATATATGAAGGCATAAAAGCCATATTATTTGGTGCTTAAGTCTAGATTTCTTGTGCATAATTGAGATGCCTATCCAAGTTAAGCTCAAATTTGCATTATTTTGAGTTTGATACAACAATCCTTTAAATATTGATCATCTCCCTTGAGCTTATGGTAAATTTCTATAGATTTGTTGTTATTAATATATTTTCTCTATCTCTCTAAAGACATTTAGTGTTTCTATGTCAAATTGACATCCTTGTTAGCCTTGCATAAAAGGTTAAGTGGTTTCCATGACTATTGTGTTTGTTTAGTATGTTTTATTGAGTTTTAGAGGCCTTCTTTATGGATAACATTGTAGTGCTAGGTGAACTGTAATAAATCCTAGGACAAATTTATAAAACGATTATGAAGGGGTGTCACTCTCTCAAGCAGAAAGATCTTGTAAGGATATTTATGAGTGGATTTAACAAAATGAATGACAAATAAGGATGATTTTTAAAGGTCATAGTGATGACCTATATAATTTTAAAAGTGTCAATATCGGAAGTTATGAACTAGAACACTTGTAATTGGCGAATGATGATACATGATAGATTGAGAAATGTTTAAAGGTTTAAATATTCAAGGATAACAAATGTCTACTTTTTTTTTGCAAAGAAAATAGGCCATGTGGTAAATTGAGTCTTAGAGATTGATGAGTAGGCACCTATCATGAAGAGTAATAAGTTGGTATGCTAATGATTGGTTGTGTATTTGGATTCATAGAGCTAATCGTTCCGAGAGTAAACAACGATAACTTGAAGTATGATGACCTAATCTTTACATGCTATTGAATATAGAAATCCTTGAAAGAATAAGTTAGAGATTTAAAGTAATGTAATAACCTTGGATAATGATCAAAATATATACAAAACCGATAATTAACTATCGAAAAATTATGGAATGCTAGTAAGGCCAATAATAACTCATTGCTAAATTTCATCGAATTTTCCTAGGTGGGAAAGAACACGTGCCTAGATATTGTGGCTCTAGATGACGGGGGATTACTTGAAAGTCTAAAAATTTATTTAGATGAGGAAAATATATCAAACTTTAGCATACTAATAGGGTGACTATTCATATCCCCTAAAATTTCAACCTTCTTGTTGGAATAATAGGAAATGATAATTAAAAAACGATCACTATCTAGATGAACAAGTGGCACTCATAGTATTGATGATTCTTTGTATAATTAGCCTAGGCTGATAAACTTACCCAAGAAGATCCATGCACTATATGGATGCTTTAATGATAGTTCTTGAATTATATGTGATAGTTGGTATTCCTTGTATATATAATCATGCAAGCTAGTGGCTTGATTTTGCTGATGAATCGTGATAATAATGTCCATGATGTTTTATTACTTTGCATGCATTATGTGTTGAGTTGATTATCATATTTACGATGTTATGTTATCTTAAGAACCATATGGTATTTACATATGGTGTTATGCTATGATAACTTATGATTCCATTTAATTATGTTGATGAAATGTTGTCTTTGATAAATATGTGTTGATGTTATATTTCTTATGATAGTATTTCCTGATGTGATGACGTGATGTAATTACATGGAATTATTTATGATAAGATGTTTTATGATGACATGCATGAGCATGTGGTGATGAAAATGGTGTTGTATTTTCATGATGGCATGCAAGATTTAGCATGTGGAATTCTTTTTTATGAGATGATAATATTATGATTAAAACTAATGCAATTGGTTTCATGTTGTGAGGTGGTGATTGACATGAAATCCACTAGTAGGCCAAGAGGGCTAGTTTATTTGATGATCTTGTGGCATACCATACCTACAAAGGAGAATATATACAAAGTAAAACCTTATGGTTTGGGAAAACTATTAGAAAAAGCAGACATGAGCAATAAAATGAAACAAATCTGAAACAAAACAGAGACCTGATACAAAGAGACCTGATTTAAGTGGTTCCTTGGTGGTTACGTCCACTAGAGAAATTTGCAGTCCTTCCTTTATTATTATCCATCAAATGGGGATACAACCTACAACAAAACCGGACACTAACTTCCCTCTTCTTTCTCTCCTGATCTCCTCTCGAGGAATACAATATTCACCATCATCCATAAAGCACTTGGCTGTTTCCATCATAAGAGAGGGTTTCCTTCTGGGGGAAAAACCCTAACATAATTTCTACCCGTTAGATCTACGACCTTATAATGAAACGGTCCAGTTACAATGAAATTACAATATACTTTACAAGACAATTTTTTCTTTGGGGGATTTTCCCTTGAACCCCCATCGAGGAACGTTTTCCCATGAACCCTCTCTTTGGGCCTGCTTGCCCCCAGACCTTGTAGAGGTGGTACCCCCCCTCTGCATTCCCTCCCGTGGAAGAGTGTACATACTTTTGGGGTGTAAATACTTCATGGGGTATAAACACAGCTAAGAAACAGGGACCTAGAATCCCGAGGGAAGATAATCAGGGCTCCACAACCAACAATCTCCCATACTTGAGTAGTCTCAACATATCATGTCTGACTGTTGTTGTATATTTTGGACTCTAAACCTTCTTGGACACAGCAAATTTCTCATTTCATCTTCATTCTTGAAGACTAGCTGAAGCCCGAGAGACTGGTTTCTCCACAGTTACTCCCTTTGTTAACATGTCAGTAGGATTTTGGCTAGTGTGTATTTTTTTCTAGCTTCAATTGTCCATATTCCAAGGTGGATTGTATGAAATGGTACTTGAGCTGTATATGCTTAGTCTTGAATGGAAGGTGATTTCTTTGCAAGGTGAATGACACTCGGACTGTCCGCGATTACTGTGGCTTTGTTCTCTGCTTCTTTCCCAATTCCTCCATAAACCTTTGTAACCAAATCATTTCTAACTGCCATCTCATGTGACAACATGCTTTCTGCCTCTGTTGGTGAAGTGCAACAACCTTTTTGTAGTTTCAATCCAACTTACTTGTTGTTCCACCTATAGTAAAAACAGCCCCTGTGGTGCTCCTCCTGGCTGTCTTTATCACGCCATATCTGAATCAACATATCCACTGTAGAAAGGTGTGAACTTCAAAACATAATGCATGTGTGGTGGTACCTCTCAAATGCTGATAATCCCTTTCTTTGCCTCCCAATGTTCTTTACAGGTTCTTCATATACCTTCCACAACTCACTTTGCATGTGTCTCTGGTCTTATTGAAACCATATTTGCATACATCAGTACATAGCTAGCTGATGAATAAAATACAGACATGTATTCTATCTCCTCACAGTGTCTTGGGACACATTTCCTTGAATTAATTTGAAATGGCTAAGCCAAGGTGTACTAAGCTGGTTTTTGGAGTCTTCATTCTAAACCTCTCAACACCTTCTCTATGTACTCAACATGAGACAATGTGGGTTGCAATTTTTTTTCTGTCTCTTGTTATTCTCATGCAAGGTATTTTCTTTTAGGCACCCAAATCCTTCATGTAAAATGAATTGGCTAATTTATTCTTGAGCACATTTATATCACATTCTACTCCACATGACAAGCATGTCATCTATCTGATAGCAAGATCAGCAGAAGCTTCCATTTTCTAGCTTTTTAAAATAAACCACAGTGTCCGAATGACATCTATAACTTTGTTAAATGTAAACCTCAAACTTCAAATGCTGCTTGCCTTGGGCTACTTTTAGGCCATACAAGCTATTTTTCAATCTGCATACCAAATTCTCCCTTCCTTTGACCTCATACCCACATTAGGCTGTGCATATAAATCTCTTCCCTCCAAATCCCCATGGAGAAAAGTTGTTTTTACATCTAAATGTTCAAGATACAAATATTCTCTGCCACAAGACTTAAAATAGTCCTAATTGGAGACATTTTAACAACAATGGGAGAAGAAAATATTTCATCAGAATCTATACCTTTCTTTTGTGCAAACCCCTTTACAACAAGTCCCTTGTATGCAGCTTTTTCTCCTCCATCTTCTTCTTCGCTTATCCAACCCATTTATTACGCAATGCTCTTTTTCCCTTGACTTATTTGAACCAAGTCCCAAGTCGATTATTTCCAAAGAATCCATTTTCTCTTTCATGCCTTGCTCCCACTTCTTTTGGTGTCTACACACGCATTGCCTCTTCATAACATTGGTTCACGGAATCAATCAACAATAAATAATATAATGAAGGGAAATTATCATTCATGGGGTGCCATTAACACGATAGATATTCTAACAACACTTGCGGTGTTTGATTTTGTTGCTCTGTTGTTGTACATTTTGATTTTCTGGTTCCTTTAGATTTCTTTTCGATTGATCTCATCAAATACTTGTGTATTCTTGTTTTTACATTTCCTATTTCTTCCACACTTAGTGATCTTTTTGTACATGACCTTCTCATTGAATATGACATCTCTACTACTACTAATGATTTTTATTTTAATCCCATAAAGTGATAACCAAAATCATTAACACCATATCAATAAGGTACACTTCTTGGATTTTTGCTAAACTTTGTTCTATTTTCTTTATCAATGTCGATGCTTCTGGTAAAAGTTTTCAAGAAATAATAGTTTACCTTTTTCTGTCCATTCCTCCCTCTACGGAATTATACCATCCAAAAGAGCTTGAAGGTCTCACGTTTATTAGAGTAAACAAAGAGGTATCTACAACATCTGTCTAGAACTATAGGGGAAAACCAACATGCAATCCTCATACTCCTTGCAGCTCCATGATTGTCCTATTCATCCTTTTCGACACACCATTTTCTTGTGGTGTTCATGGGCTATTATCTTCTCTCTGAATCCCATGGTATGAACAATGATATTCAAAATCCTTTATACAATTATTCACCTCCATTATATCATTCAAAGGACAGCTGGAAACTTTTTCCGTGTTCTCAACTAAACTTTCCATTTCTTAAAAGTACATCAAAACATGATTTTTGGCCAGTCACAATAAACCAAGTTTTCTAGTTGCATCAAACTAAAAGTAACATAATAATGAGAGCCACCGAGATGATACGAGATGGTCCCCATACATCTGTATGCAAGCTCTAACCTTTCATTCTTCTTTTCTTTTCCAATTTTGAGAAATATGACTCTCTTTTTGTTTCCATAAACACAATACTCACAAGTCCGATCAATTTGTTTAAGATCGGCAACAAATTTATTTTGAAAGGATCTGCATACCTTCACTCATGTGTAACCACTAGCCTACTGATGCCATAGTTCTACATATCCCACTCCTTAGAGATAAAAGATATAGAGTTAGTATTACCGTTTATGAATTACAATGTACCTACCTTCTCTCCTTTATCACCAATGATCCTTTGATATTCTTCCACGTCTTATCGTTAAATATGGATATACAACCTTCCTTGCCAAGCATACATTGAAATCAGATTTTGCTTAAATGGAACATGTTTTACCTCTCAGCAACATTGGTTTCCATTTGGTTGCTTTATTTTTTTACCTTTCCCATTCCAACAGGTACATGGACATCATCCACCCAAATGAACCATCAAAATCACCTTGAACATAATCTAGAAATGTTTTCACTATGGGGTGTGGCATGAAATAGAGCTCCTGAATCTGTTCACCCAGGGCTTCGATATTATCTACATAAAGTCAGCATCTTGTAACACATCACACCATTTGTTTGCTTCTTGATTTTTCTCACGTTGTCCATCTCTTTGTTTCTTTGGAGCTCTGATCTTTCTTAGGATGTCCTTTCTTCCCTGATTCCAACCTCCTATCTTTCCAAGTCTGGATTTGGATCTGCCCTTCCTAGAATTTCGGGGTTTCCTGAGGCTGCTCCTCTATCTTTGTGTCTTCCCCTGTTCTCCATGTTCGCGCATTTCTGATGTCTCACCTATGCTTTTAATTAGCATTTCCTCACTAAGGATAACACCAACAAAATCATCAAATTTTAAAATTATTTGAATAAAGGCAATTGCCTGTGTAAGCCATTTCCGACTTTGGCAGCCAGAGTACAAGATGAGACCCCTAATCTCATCATCAAAGTCCACTTTTGCAGACTTAGTTGATTAGTAACCATATTAAATTCCATTAAATGATCTGCAATAGACACAACTTCTGACATCTTCATATTAAAATAATCTCTTCATTTGAAATACCTTATTTGACGCCAATGGTTTTTCCTTCTGAATTTAGCCCAAGCGCATCCAATAAAATAACCGTTTGTATTTTATTTCAAAATATTGAAAATACTGCGTATTTGCCAGGGCTTTCGACCATGCTCGTTCCCTAGAGCCTTCTTGTCAAAGAATCTCCCATTCTTTGTCCTTCATGGACACCGACTTCTTTGCTACTCCCACTCAATGGGTAGGAATAGTCGCCGATTATAATAGATAGCTGTCTGCATCTTCCATAACTAGTAGTTTTGGCGTCATTTCTCACGACCCTAAACTTTCCATCTTAGACATTGCTCCCACTCGAACCGGGAACCCTCTTTCTGAGTTATATACCTTTCGATACGGTTGTTGAAAACAAGACCAGAACGATAAAATAAACAAATCACGAGAAACAAAACCACGAGACTTTAATACAAGAACCACAGGTTTATGTGGTTCACCTAGTGTGTGATACGTCCACTAGAGAAATTTGCAGTCCTTCCTTTATTATTATCCAACAAATGAGGGATACAACCTACAACAAAACCAACAACTAACTTCCCTCTTCTTTCTCTCCACGATTATCCTCTCTTGGAATATGATATTCACCATCAACCATAGCGCAATACATTTCCCTCATAAAGGAGTTCCTTCTAGGGCAAAAACCTTAACAAAATCTCTAAGTTAGATCTGTGACCTTATAATGGATGGTCAAGATTTACAATGAAAATACAATATGCACAAGGCAATTTTTTCTTGGGAGACTTAAGCCCACAGAACCCAGTAAGGGGCCACTTGGACAACCCAGTAGGATAGCTAGGACCTTGATTTTTATACTTGCCTACATGGAAGAGTGTACATACTTACAGGGTGTAAATACTTACCCCCTTCTGCACTCCCCCGCGTGGAAGAGTGTACATACTTCTGGGGTGTAAATACTTCATGGGGTATAAACACAGCTAAAAGCAAGGACCTCTGAATCAGGAAGATAATCAGGCTCCACAACCAACAAAAACATCAATCAACCAACCTATGCTAGTGGTTCTTTTTCTATGTATAACTCTTGATGGGAAATGAGACCATCTCGAGCAGTGTCTGATATTGTAGTTGTGATGTTGAAGTCTTGAGGAATGGCTTGAGTGTTGCTCTCTGGTGGTGTCATGTTTGACTTCGATGATTGAGGCTTGTACCTGGTTGTTGTGGAGGGAGTTTAGGTAAGCCTTTCAAGATGCCTGATGTACGTGAGTATTGATCCAGATAACTGGTGTACATGAGTATTGATCTAGATGATTGGTGTATGTGAGTATTGATCCAGATGTATGCTTGGGAAGATGAGGTCTCGAGCCTTGGGACTACAGATAGACCGAGAGGATTTAATCCCGGTTCCAAAAGTCGGGAAGACAAGTTAGTCTTGCACTTCCCCGATGTTGCGATGTGGGATTTTGATGTCTGTTGCGGTCACTTAGGTGGCTTTATACTAATCCAACAGAGGGTGATGTGGATTATACACGGAGAAAATTAAAAAACCTATAAGTAACATAATTAATGTTAACTTTGTGACAAATTTCCTTGAAGGGGGGAGTATGTAATGCCCCATATCATTAAATAAGTAGTAGTAATAATAATAATAAATAAAATTAATAAAAAATATTTAAATGGTATAAAAAGAGAAAGTAAAAGAAATACTAAATAAAGTAAAAGTGTAAAATAAATAAAAAAAGAATTACTTTATGAATAAAATAAATGGGAAAATAAGAAAATATAATTTATGAAAAGCTAAATTAATAAAAGGCTAAAAAAGCATGATTACTTGTTTAATGACAAGTGTAACTTATGCATGAATGGGTAATAAGAATTCTATATAATGAAGTTGGAGAAGAAAGTTTGACATATTTTGCTTTGACAATTGGAGGAAAAGACTTGGAAGCATGCATAGGTAGTTGATTGAGGGCTTGAGGGTTCTCATTCATGATGATTGAGGGGTTGGTTGGGAGGCGATTCATCCCCCACACTCTGTTGCAACATGCTAGATCAAATATTGGAGCTCAAAGGTTCGACATTCATGGCGTTGTAAGTAAATTGATTTTTCATCTTTTAGGTAAGTTTCTCACCACTCACTCATAAATTATGCAATCATGAGTAATGTATCTTTACTTTTATAGGTTAATGATTGCAAATTGTGGTGTTTATCTATGCATTCATATTTATCAGAATTTGGGCCATTACAGGTAGGTTATCTATTTCTAGGTCTAGTTAATTTGGAAAAATTGTGGGTCAACTATGGAGGGTATCTCAAGGAAATATTGTCCTTTTCTTTGCTCGCTCTCCTCTGTTTCATGCCCACTTTGTCAGTGTTATTATTTCAGTATGTTTCAAGCATATTCAATGTATTTTTATCCTTGGTAAACATGATTCATGGTCCAGGAAGGGATGGGGTTAAGGGTAGGAATATCTCTAGGACTGGGCTAGGAAGGGCCTCGACCTATGGGATACAAAAAAGATCATCCAAAGCTAAAATGGATGCATGGGAGGCTATGAGAGGGTTTGTAGAGAATTACTATGTGAAGGATAAACATGAAATTTAGGAAGTAGATAATGAGGTCAGAAGAAAAATATAGAGCCTCACCAATTATTAGGTCCTTGACGAAATTTAGGAGTGGGTTGAGGAATTGTTCTATTCAGTGAATTGGGACACTAAGTCTTTTAGAATAGAAGATACTTATTGGTTGGAAAAATCCTTAATTTCCCAAGCTCTAGAAAAAATAAAGGATGAACAACATGACATCCTTCATACCACCAAGATTTTTGAAGGAAACTTTGAGGCTATGTACAAAGTGGTCTTCATCATTGGAATCTCATTCACTCAGGTCACAGAGGAAGATGAAAATCCAAAGTAGGAGGAGGTGTCCTTAGGGTTAGGGGAACCCAAGTTAATCTTGTTGTTTTGGATGACGACCCATAACCATCAAGGACTACTTAGGACAAGGAAAGAGAGATCAATGTGAATGTTGAGGAATCTATATAGGAGACAACTCAACCCCCACCTATTTGATGTCTGGTTGGTCTTTTAGTTTTTCTGATAATATGAAAAATTATAGGTAGTTATCTCTGTTAATGAATTTTGTATGTATTTCAGTTTATGAAAAGTTTGAAGTATAGTATGGACACGTTTGATGCAGCTTGACTAGTGAGGGACCTGGTTTCCCTTGAGGTAGGTCCTCACCAGAGATAAATGTAACCTCTTTTTTGTATATAATGTGAAAATATAGATATGTTTTTAGACTAAAAAGAAAAAGATAACACACACACACACACAAACACACAGACATATATAAGACATAAATATTACCATCATCAAAATTTAAAGTGATTAGGATAATGTTAATTGTGAAATTAAAAGATTAAAATTCCAATGCTAGCAACCCTGAAATTGCATTTGATTGTTTGTGGTGTAATTATATAAAAAACCCTCACCATTGAATTTGCATTAAATTGGTTTCACTTTCAATATCACAATGTTCTTAGAATTGTCCAATTAAAAATCTAGAAAATGTAGTATTCATACATGACCAATTTTCATAAATGTTGGCTATTCTCAAAATTTGGAATGCGTGATTTTGAATCAAATATGGATTCACAACAATTTTGTAGAACTACAAACATATTACGGAAATCTTCCATTAATTTACAATTTCTTTAACCATCAATCTACAATTTATTTAACTATTAGTCTACATAAATATTAGGATAATATTCCATTAATCTACAATTTCTTTAATTATTATTGGGTTAAAGAAATTACATTATTAAAGAGAGACTACAATAGTTTCTAGAAAAACCCATAATTTGATGAGGCGACTCAATATATTTGTTATTTCTTTTGTTCACATAAAAATTTAAACATAATGAAATGAAAATGAAAAGAAAATGGCTATTTCCAAACCTTGGTAATTAATACCAACAAACCCCTCCAATTCCATAAAAAATGAACATATAACCGAAGTATGCCTTAGAGATCATTAAATCTATATTGTATGGTTGAGATGCAACTAACACTGTGTCCTAAATGGATTTTGAGCCTGCCCTTATCCTCATCACCACTCTACAATTTATTTAATGATAGATGCTAGATAGTTGTAGAATCGATGGATATTTCATATACCACGCAAAATGATTGGAACATCAACTACAATAACACCTAAATGAAATCTACACGCTGCCACACATGAGTGTTTCAACTAGGTGGGTTTAAATCACCCGAGGTTACTTCACGGTTACTTGGATCATGAGAAACGACGAACTTTTAAGGGTTTAATTACTTATGAAATTGTTCTACTAATAAAAAAAGGGGGATAGGCGGTCTCTCTCTGTAACAATTAAGAACATGATGGGAAATCTCTCTGTAACAATTAAGAACGTGATAACTTGCAAGCGAACTTAATTTATGACGCATAGGTATTGAGTATATGCAAAATCACTTTATGATGCACACTTATTGAGTGGATATGTTCATGAAGAGAATTCTACACAATAAGCCAATTCATTGGAAGAGCACACAATAGAGTCCAGTGTTTTAAGAATGCTTTTATTTTCAACCAGAACCCTTTTGTTGTTTTCATTTAAAATGGATATGTTCATCATTATCCTTACATTAATCCAATCCCTTATGAGATAAGAAAGATTCATAGACCATGAATGTTTTCCAATGGCTTGACACAAATTTAAGAAGAAATTGGCAAAGCCAACTTCTAGGGAGCAATATACCAAGCCTTGATGTAGAGTATAATCGGTTCCTCAAACTTAATGGATTTTTTTTTCAAATCATTTTCTCTAGCAATTATCGATAAAGATGATCTAATGTAACATAAACTCATGCATGACCAATGTCACTATAATCATAAGCAATAAATATGCAAACATACATGCCCACTTTTTCAGGCTCTCTAGCCTTAATAACTCTTTATTTTTACTCATTGTGTTGAATATAAACAAATCTTTTTACGCCATTTTCTTATTGTTTTCCCTAAAAACCTAACAACCATCATTATAAGGATCTAATATTGAATATAAATGAAATCCACTTTGTTTTATGCTTTCACATGATTTGATCCTAAGGAAGCCACGCACCCTTAATTTTAAAATTGGTCCTAGATGGGGGAGTTAATGAAGTCTTGAGAGAGCAAAATTTAGAGCTTCTGAAATAAAATGAGATCTAGAATTCAGATTTCTAGAAAATGTATGGAGAAAATGAAAAATCATTGACATTGATTTGACTCTCAACATAGCTTCAACCCTTTTTGCTCATATAAATTAAATTACTCCATTACCATCAATTTTTCTCATGTGTCCTTTTCATTATGTATTATGACAAGACAAACATTAATCTGTCTCTGATTGGTCATGTAGTTTTTGACATCCATGGAATTGATATCACAAGCACCAATTTAGCATTCCAACTGATCATGTAGGCAAAACCTAGATAAAGGCTTCCAAAATCTTCTACGAAACATAACAAGAAGAGAACACACAAATTAGAGGGGTTATGAATAAAACCAACCTGTAGAATCTGAATAGGATAATTGAGCTCCCTTGGGTGTATCTCTTCCATAGGGGTATCACATATAACATCCCCAATTTTAATCCTCACAAATTGTAATGTAATTATGCAAATGCAATTTAGGCCAGTCAACCAGTATATTTTGGGCCAAAGAGCCTATATTGATCAATATGGCCAAGGGTCGGGCTATGTAAATTGTACAATGAAATTATTAACAAAAATACATCATTGTATACAATATGAGAGTGAAATTAACATTGGGGGGCTATGATTCCATAAGAGTGGGGGATAAATGGGATCCAAGGGAAAACCCATGTCATTTTCCGAAGTTAATGTGTCATTTCCATCTAATCCTCCTTTGACTTATTAGACACTCAATCATTGAATTCATGTAAGAGGTTGGGTGAGGGAGTCAACTCACCTAGTTATGAAAGCATGGGATGAGTACAAGAAATCATGGAGGAAGTGTGAGAGTCAAGTAATCATATTGGGAAGAGTGGGAGTCAATCAAGCACGGAGGAAGAGGAAAATGAAATCTGAGTAGGAGACACTGTAGTTTTATTATGTTGATTTTTGGATAGAAAGAGAGAGTTGGGTGCTAGAAAAAGACCACCAACTATGGTATTTATGAGAATAGTCATGAGAGGGTTGATTTTTATGCTGGAAATGTAGGCTATGTTCTTGTGATATAGGATATGTTTTTGTAAGTGAGTTTCATGTTGAGGAAACTACTCGAGAGCCTTGAGAAGGATGTTGTGGGCATTCCTAGAACAATTGAGAATTCATGGAGTTCCCAATGAAGATATTTCTTGACTAACCATGTGATGGAGCCCTGGATGGAAGTGGGATAGCCCGAGGGATTGAATGGTAGAGAAGGGGATCCCATTCCTTGGGTTCTGCGGGTTGAGGGGAAAGAGAGCTAGTGGATTAGAATTGTTGTTGGAGTTAGAAATTTGGGTATTGGGTTGTATGAGGATATTGGCCAACAATGAGATCTAGAACTCCTTGTGTATTCATATCCCTAGAATGGGGGTGTCTTATTGTTGAGATAAATGGAATAAAAGAGCTTCTGGTTGGGAGGAACGTTCTTCATACACAACCAATTGATGACATTTCATTATAAAGATAACTGATCTGGTCATTTTGTTTAATTACTGTTAAATGCTATGTTTTATTGTTGTGTATTACTCTATATTTGATGTGATTTAATGTTGTGTATTCTTTAATAGTATGCATTCACAAATTTAAAAATGTTGCTGGGTGTATCAGTTTGTATGGCATTTTACAAACACACATTTCCACATTTGAATTGATATGTTAGTTGATTTAGTAGTAATGAGACTTAACAAGGGTGTTGAGTACATTACAAATTTGGTATAAGAGATTTTGGTTGAACACTGGACCTATATGGTCTGAAGAACAATGTGATTTTGAAAAATTGGTTATTTCAGAGCATTAGTCTGTGTCGAATTTGGGAAAACGAGTGAATTTAAAGTGAAATTCCCAAATTTTGGCTGAAATATGTGTGTGATTCAGTAAAGGGATACCAAACTAACAACCATAGGGTCAAGTTTGGCCATGGGAAGCTAAGTCCAAATCTCCCATGGTAGCCCAAAAAGAAAATAAAATTTCAATCAAAAAAGTGAAAAATAAAATTTTGGAAAGATTATAACAATTTTGTAAAATTTCAAGTTTTTGGCAAAATTCCATATAGATGATGACGTGGACTGTACCTGTGATGTGGACTAATAGGGTCCAAAATGGTAGTTCCATTATGGCAGAAGGTAGGGTCAAAACATGAAGTTTAGTGAATCAATGGCCAATATCACATTTGATCTTGAAATCAACAGTCCAAAACCATCACGGATTTGGTAAAAAAATTCTAAGTTAAACGAGTTTAGCGATGTGAAAGATTGTTTTTAAAAATTCTCCTGAATATAAATTCCAAGTCCACAGATGAAAAATTTCTCAATTCACCAATAAAAAATATCTTAAAGTTCATTGAAAGACAATTTCTAAGTATTCCAAAGTAGAAAATCATACTTTGGTGAAATTTGACGAAGTTGGAGAAATTTTTGGTCTGTCAATCAAGAAAATACAAGTTCGATGATGGACAACAATTTGAGTTCACTAAAGAGACCTATTTGTAGGTCACCGAAGTGCATTTTGTACTTCATTGAAGAGACCTATTTGTAGGTCACTGGAGTGCATTTTGTAGTTCATTGATGGGGAATAAATTTTGAGTTCATCGAAGGAAGTTTTTGAAGTTTTGTGATGAAGTGCATTTTGGAGCTTGTCGAAGTGCATTTTGTAGCTCAATGATGGAGAAGAAATTTTGAGTTTTCCAATGAAAGAAATAAGTTGATCACTAATGAAGGAGGAGAGGATAGTGACTTGGGTGTACTAGGGGATGACAAGTGGACATCAGTAGCCATGTGCCATGCCATGCCAACCAAATTGCAACATTAGCAAGATGATGTTTAAAAAAAAAAAAAAAAACGTTTGGAACCAAAAAATTGTTTTGGCCATAACATTAGTAGAAGAATGCAAAATCATATGAAATTTAAAGGGAAAATCCACAGTGAGAAATCCTACAAAAGTTCTAGTTAGGGCCATTAGCCATTTCTACTTAATTTTTTCAGAAAATGCAAATTATTATTTTTTGAAGATTAGGGTGGTGTTCTATGATAGGACTTGGATGAAGATAGATTTTTTATAGGGAGTCTAAAAAGCAAGAATAAATATGTCTAGTTCATATTTTGGCTTTTGGAGTGGAGGTGCCAAAACAGGGAAAAATCCACTATTTTGGGCCACTATTTTGGGTGTTTTTGAAATCTTTAAAGGAGGAAAAGGGGCCCGATATAAAAAATCTAGAAAAAATTGTTTACTTGACATTTTACCTCTCATTCCCCTAAAAAATATCCCATTCCCCTCAACCTGCACAACCCAACGAAGTGTACCCCCTTCTTTGCACTACAATCCCTTAGGTTGTACCACTTCCCTCTAGGGATCCAGTACAAGGTTAGACACGAAGTCTCAAAGATATGACATTGAAATATCCAAACCTTCAAATATTTGTAGATGTGCCTCTTGCATTTCATCCTTCAACTCCACTTTGATTCTTCTGATTTGCAACTTGGACTTTCCTCGTTGCATGATTTTTTCCTTGAGCTCCATTTCCTTCTGGTGCTCTTCTTTCCAAATATTCAGTTCATGTCTTCATTCTTCAATTTCTCCTATACAACCACTATGAAAACATACATGTTATAACCATTATACTATAACAATTTTTATATTCAGAGGAGTTCTTGGCTCCAAATTATAACATTTATTCCAAATAAGTTTGTACCTATAAATAAATACTTATCTGTATGTCTATCCAATGTTTCAAAAAGATGCAACATACAAGAATTCAACCCAATGTTCTTTCATTACACACCCTCAAGATCCCATCCACCAAGACATATGAATTATTAAGTTTCCTATTCCTTTCTATATCACCCTCCAGGCTCAAGCATCCCTTTCTTTACTACACAGTCCCTTAGGTGATCCATTATTTTGCAAGGTGTCCTTGTGCAAGGAGAGTGCCAAATTACTGCTAGAATTCCACTAGCAGTCTATAACCTATGGAAATCATAGAGTTCCAACATAATAACAATAGATTTATTCCCAAGCTTCCCAATTTCAATAGCCATTATCTCATTTTTACACACTCATATAATCATCATGAGACATCATCATAACAATTTCAAGTATTAATTCAAATCTATTTCATATTGGAAAATCAAATTTCCCAAGCATGAGATGCCCTCTCAAAATGTTTGGTTCTTGCAGTAGCAGGTATTGATATTCCTTATGGGATTACACCATTTCCATATCTAATACCATTCCACCTACAATATTTCTCAACTTTCATTCAACCAAACAAATTGTCAGTATTAATGCAGATTATCCTTTTTCTCATTTACAATAGCTCGCAAAGTGATCTCAAAATTGTACATACTACCAATTCAATCACTGTTGTCTGTTAATCATATTAAATGGAATGAAACTATAATTCCTTACACATGCATTGTCAATGCCCAAAATGTTTGTAAGATTTTCCTGAAAATCCACCCAAGAATGAAAATGAATCAAGGAAAGCAAATATAGAAATCAGAAATGAGCAAGAATAAACTGTGTTCTACTCAAGAGAATGCAAAGCATACAATGAAAATGAGATACTCATATGAGAGAAATGGATGAGTATATATGGGATTTACCACCCAAGAGACTAAAAACACAACCAATATGGGATAACATGAAAAAGTCCCTAAGTAAACTTAACTTAGTTTGAATAGAGCTAAAGCAGAGAACTAGCTAAGAAATAACTAGATAGCTAAATAACCCTATTCACACTAACACCCCCCCTTAAGTGAAACTTAGGGGGAAATGTAAAAAAATATGCAAATATTGGTCCCGACTAAAAGGTATGATGAGGTACCCCTGTACAAAATATTCCATTAAATAGAAAAGGAAGGAGAGAACGCAATGAGAAAAAACTCTGCTCCATGAGAGGATGAAGCAAAAAGGGCTAAGTGATTCTCTTAGAAGAAATGTCTCACACCCCCAAGATGTAAATACTTGTTCTAAGTGAAGGGTTTGGTGAAGATGTTTGCAACCTACTCTACTATAGAATATTAGTACAAATCTATGATCTACTCCTCAATCGACTTCTTGAGAAAATGCATGCGGATCTCAATGTGTTTGGTCAACTGATGATGAACTCGGTTCATTGATATTTGGATGGCACTTTGGTTGTCATAGTATATGGGTGATGGCTTATGAAAAGTGATTCCAAATTCAATGAGGATATTCTTCAACCAAATATCCTTAGTGGTGGCATTAATAGTCCCTCAATACTTGACTTCATTCGAAGAAAGAGTAATGACATGCTACTTCTTTCTCTGCTAACAAATGAGATTAGATCCAAGGTGGAAATTTTAGCCAGATGTAGACTTGTGATAATCAATATCAATAGCCCAATCCGAATCCATTTATCCAATCAAATATGAACTTTCGCCTATTCATATTGAATCCCGTACCTGTGAGTTCCATGTATGTAGTACATAATGCAATTGGCAACCTTCTAGTGAAGCTCATGTGGCTTCATCATGAAGCACGAAACAATAGATGAAATGAAATGAAATGAAATGAAATGTCAAGTCAAGTATGAGTCAAGTATGAGTCAAGTATATGAGGCTTGCAACCATAGATGATTTTAGGGGCTAAATTTCGCAAATGGGCTAATTTTCCATCGTTTTTCCCAGAAAAAGATTCGCTAATTTCCATTTTTTCTAAAAATGATTTTCCCAAATTCCATAGAATAATTTTTGTTTACCTTAAAAATCGCCAAAATTTTATAGAAGCTATATAAAGTCCTTATAAATTTGAATATTTTTACAAAACTATCGCCAAACATTTTACATTTTACATATTGAGAACTAGTAAGATTAGCCCATGTTTCTACATTTTAATATAAATTTATATCCTTAAAATCATCCTTGCTTCCAACAAGCTAATGATATAAAGTGGCATCAACTATTGGTGTGGAACACTTTGCCTCAAGCTTGACTCTAGACAGAAAGGGAGTCAGTGCAAGCTTACAATCAACCATGTGAAAACAAGCCAAAATATCAAGAGCATACTTGGGATGCACAAGAAAGATCCTAGAAGAGGACCAAGCGATATCAATCTCGAGAAAATAGTGCAAGAGACCCAATTCAATCATGGAAAAACTATTATGCGAAGAAATTTTGATGCTTGCAATGATGGATGAGGTGCTCCCAGTGACAATCAAATCATCAATATAGAAATCCAAGAATAGAACAATATCCTCCCATCTCAATATGTACACATTCAGATCCGAGTGGCATCTATAGAACCCAACTAAGAGAAGAAAGGATCCCATTTTGGCATACCAAGCTCATGGGGCCTATTTGAGACCATAGAGATACTTCTACAATTTGCAAACCAATGAAGGATCCTAGACAATTCCTTGTGGCTGCTACATGTAGATCCTTGTGAAGAAATTCACTCTTCACATCCATCTGATGTACAACCCAACCTTCAATTGCAACAATATCAAGTATTAGGCAAAAGGAGTTCATTTTGGCAATGAGGGAAAAGGGTTTAGTGTAGTCAACACCATGAACTTGAGAAAAACATTTAGCCACAACTTGTGCTTTGAACTTGTCAATTGATCCATCCGATACAAATTTGGTCCAATAGATCCACTTACATCGAACCAATTTTCTTACCTTAGGGAGTGGAACACGATCCCAAGTTTTGTTCCGAATCAATGAGTTGTACTCTGTTGGGCGCATGCCAATTTTATCAAAAATCCATTTTTGGAAGGTAGAGCGTAATAAGAAAAGTACATCTGGAAGGAAAAGAAACATGTGCGAGGAAAGTATGTAAGGTGTGCTTGAAGGAAAACCTAACCTAGTTAGGGTTAGGGTTTTTGTAAGAGAATGTAACAAATTTTGAGTTGAGAATTAGTATATATAAGTACCTAGGAGGTCTAGGTAGGAGAGATCATAAGTTTTGTAATATTCGAAGAAGGAAACTACTGTAAGATCTGAAACCATTTTTGTAGGTTGTTGAGTTGTAGGAGAGTCAAGCAACTCGATCCCAAGGGTTAGATCATAGGCTGAGGAGCCAGGTGCGATCTAGTCAGTCTCACATGGATCATGGAACCTGTTGTGATTGTAAGATCATAAACTGTAGTGCGCACAATTCCATATATTGTAGAACCATAATAAAATAGGTTTAGAGCCATATCTTCTTGGATGTAGCCTAGGAGGGGGTGAACCACGGTAATATCTATGTTATGTGATGTGATTGATTGCATGTTTCCCTTCTACAAGTAGTTATATTAGGAATGAATGAATGGATAATTATGTGAAATATGTTATATGTTAGATCTGGTAGAATGCATGCATAGATTGAGCATATGAATGGATATTAAGAATAATAGAAAGAACAACCAGATCAAGGTCTGAGAAAATGAAATACAATCCCAGATCCCCACTCTTTTCTAGACTGCAAGCATCTAAGCATTGTGGTAACCCATAGAACTATCTCAGGTGAGACTATGCGGTATACTCTGTGTGCTGCGTTGCATTCTGGTTTACCAGGAGGGATGATATTTTTAGAGGGATTTGTTGGAAGCTTGTTTAGATATGAACCCATGTCAGACCAAGAAGTAGGAAGGGAGAGTAACAACCAACAAATGGTTCCGTTGTTGGCTGGAACTACATGGGATTGAGTGAGTGGGATCGGTGAAAGAATCACACAGAAAATGAATGTATATAAGGGAATGTTCATACCATGGAATCAAATGAAGGAAGATATCAAAATATGGTTGAAAACAAAGGAGCTTGATTTGTGCAGAAGGAAAACAAAAAACCTAAAAATAACACCGCACAAATATCTTGACAAGTACGTGTTTAGAAACGACTTGCATGAAACATTTTTCTATGATTTCCCATATGTGTTGCAGCAGTGGATATTGAGGTTGAAAGAAAACCATCCAAAAAATTAGATCAGACAGTTAGAGTGGAATCACGTGGATATCGCACAGTTAAAACAAGTTGATAATAAATTCACCTGCGCAATAGATTTCTGGCTAGATAGTATTGTTGTAGGATTTATCACATAATTTGTAGTAGATACTGTGAAGTCTTACAATGCAACAGAGAAAGAGTTCCTGAAGGGACCTAGAGTTAGGTATATCAGATTGTTGTATACTTCCATCAAGATCCTACTGTATAACAAAGGTGTAATGACTATGACATCAAACAACTAAACTTCCCTGCGTGCATGGGGGAAGTGGGGAAGCACTGACAAGAGCTGGAGAAATGGAGGAAGAGATGGCTAAAGGAAAGAAGGAGGAGGCATTTGAACCAATCACGATGGAGGAAGATCAGATCAAGCAGATAATATCAACAACTGGAAAAACACGTAGTGGAGTACCCTACCAATATAAGATGAATAATAAGAAGAGTGCCATAATAGAGAGAGAGGGCTTGGCAAGTGATGAAGAAGAGGTAGAGGATCTCTGGGCTGTGGAGAAGATTGAGAAAATCTTGCTCACAATGTATGAAAGGAAGATGAGAGGTCCAAGGGCATGAACAAAAGGAGGAACTCCTATCCATGTCAGTGTCAGTGTGGAACCCATAAATCCATGTGTGACTAATACACCAGAAAGAACACGACCGTTTAGACAACCGAATTTTAGTGGAATAAAGACAACAGGAAGTGCACCCAACCAAGGAGAAGAGATTGGAGGATCCATTTCAGGAAGTAGTAGTCAAGTATCTACATAGTGCAGAGGTTGTAGTTCATCACCTTTAAAAATGGCATGACATGATCCCACCATTAGGTTACCTAAATTCAAGGGAGACACATAGAAGATCCTGAAAAACACTTATTTATCTGTGAGAAGATTTGGAAAGAAAAGAATATCACAAATGAGGATACAAAACTTGCGTAGTTATCTATCACGCTAAGATACCACACATTGGATTGGTACATGAGCTTAGCTATAAAAAATCCACCAGGAACAACAAGGATGATTGCAGATATCAAGAAGCTACTGATAAATGAATTTCAGAAACCTAGTTCAGAAGATCAGTACATGAATGAGATGATTGAGATCAGACAGAAACTAGGAGAGTCTGTTTGGGATATTGATCATAGCTTCAAATGATTGAAGGGAAAATTGAAGTATGTCATGACAGATATGCATCATAGACATCTCTTTGTGAATTCACTACTACCACACCTAAAATACCCTTTGAGGCAACACCAGTTTCAAACGAAGGCATAGGCTCTAAATGCATCCCTATAAATCAAAGAGAACCAATACCATAAAATAGATCCAACAATAGAGGAGTTGAAGGAGGATATGAAGAACCTCACATTTCAACTAAACCAGAATAGGGGCAAAGAGAAAAGAGAAGTTGTTTGGTGTACCACATGAAGTACAGAAGGACACCACAAGAATGAGTGCCCAAATTTCACGTAGTACCTAGAAACATGGATACCAAACCCTTTGCCAACATGAGGAATATGGTACAAGATCTGTAAAACACATGGACATGACCCATATCATTGTCTAATGATGCAAAAATATCAGACAATACCCAAGAGTTCATATTGCAAACTTTTCCAAATCAGTGGGTCATGATGATAAAGATTGTAGGACAATGGAATTGATGCGAGAGAGAACATCAGATACCTATAGGGTGCAAGAATAAATGATGACAAGGAAAGATGAACCTCAGTTTAACCAAGTAATAACACTACACAACCTTAATATAATAACACTACATAGCCTCAGTATAATAATACGCAACCATAGTATAACCCCACATAGTATAATCAGGTGCCTCAATATAATGCATCGCGAGGAGATAGAGGGGGATACAAAGGTGGAGGATGAGGTAGAGGAGGATTTGGAAGAGGCATAGGTCCAATAGCGTGCCATAACTTCCAATATACAAGACATTATTCAAGGTAATTTCCACTTCCACTTCCGAAATGCATGTATTGTCATGCAACCGACCATAATACATAGGAATGCCCCACACTTTTAGGGAAGATACAAGAAAATAGGAATCAAAATAATCAAAATGTATAGTGGATCTCTGTAGAATATAAAGAGGATGGCAGGAACATCAACATAGTCATGTGTGGAGGTGCTAAAACAAGATCTGACGCAGTAAGACAAGAGTCAGCACAACACCAATGGGTGAAGAAGAATACTGAACCACATAGACAGTTTGATGCGGGGAAAGAAAAATAAATACTGAAGGAGGAAAGACAAGAGCTCCTCAAGAAATATGTTGCATCTACATCAACTGCACAACATACTTAGAATGTACCAATGTACAAAATGCCCTTATCAATGGACCACACAAGTGAAGTACCACCTTTAGTGCAAGTAAGTACCATAAAGAATTTTCTACAATCCTGTGTTAATCTATTGAATGACCAATCATTTGTTAAAATTTTTCAAGATATGTTAGAAAGATGTAACACAGAGGTAGAGAGGAAGTTAGAGAAAAAAATGGTCAATCACCTCCATACAAGATAAAGGACAAGCAGGGAATTCAGATTAAATGCCAACATTGGATATTTCAACATGGGGGACATCATACTAGATTTAGGCTCTGAGGTAAATGTGTTACCCAAGAATACATGGTAGTGTATGGGAGAGCCCACACTAGGATATTCACCTATCCAATTGAATCTAGAAAACCAACATAGAGTTCTACCAATTGGAAGGCTTAAGAGTGTAACAATAGATCTAGATGGAGTGCACACTAAGGCATATTTTGAAGTAATAGAAATAATAGATGGTACAAAACCTTATCCAACATTTCTTGGGATGGATTGGGCATTTGATAACCAAGCCATAATCAACTTGAAGACTAGGAAGATGAAATTTTAATCAGGAGAATACATAGTCATTGCACCATTAGATCCATCAAAAGGGGAAAGGTTTGTAGAACCCACTTTCTTAGATCTGGAGGAAATCAACAAGTTATACAAAACCACCGCACGTGAAGATGATTGTGTCAACCCAACTGCAGATAGAGTACTCAATTGGAGGAGCATCACATCATGTGCTTCTGACTTAGATACAGGGTTAGAAAATTGGCAGCAAAGATTACATGAATTATCCACAAGAAGGTGTGCAAGAATAGACTGTGCAGTAAGATGGGTGGGTACAAAGATAAAAGAACCTCCCAGTTTTCATGGGGTGAATGACTTATAAGAATTACTAACAAGATACGAAGATGAAGTGTTAGAGAATCAGAGGCTCTTAGCCTTGGAAATTTCACTCAAGGCAACACTTGCAAGATGGTGGGGTGTGCACAAAGAGACCGTTAAGGACTGGTACCAATGTAAGAGACTATTGCACATTAGATTCGGCGTAGAGAAGGGGAGAAATGAGATGCAGAGGTATGATGGACATGGGAAACTAGAAGAACACTTGGAAAAGTGAAGAACACTATGGAGGATGCCACCACCAGAGGAATGGCCTCATCACTTCATCCACACATTGGAAGGAATTCCAACAAACTGGTATATAGACCAGGAATTGCATAGAGGCACTGCAGAATGGACAACATTACAAAAAAAAATTATATTCACTTTCTCAATTGAACATGAGAACCCCAACATGGATTTAGCACTCAAACAGATAAGAGGGTTAATATTTGTTGATGAACCAGAGGTTGAACTTATAATAGAGTATCAACAACAGAACAGACAAACATTTAAGAAACTACTGTCATGCTATCATGTGGAAGAAGAATCACCAAATGAAGATGACCCACACAATATTCATATTACAAAAGTTGAAGGTGAAATAGAGGTGGACAATACCTCTTTGGAATCATAAGTTTTTGATGTGCCAATCAAGGTAAAGAAAGTCAACATTGGGACAACTGATAATCCCAAAATGGTCAACATTGGAGACTACTAGGATGAACAAATAGTGGAGAGGATAACATAGTTACTGCACAAGTACAACGACATGTTCCCGACCAAATTTACAAAGATGAAAGGCATAGAAGGAGAGCTAGGAGAGATGAAGATACCTCTCAAACCTGAGGCTAGATCTAACAGACAAAGACCGTATATATTGAATCCCATCTATAAGAAAAAAGTGAAAGTAGAAATTGATCGAATATTAGAAGCTGGAATCAGAGAACCAGTGGATGAATATGAATGGATAAGCCCTATGGTAGTGCAAGAAAAGAAACAAAGGGGGATAAGAATTTGTGTAGACCCGAGTAAACTGAATGATGCTTGCCTACATGACCCTTTTCCCACCCCTTTCATAGATGAGGTATTAGAGAATGTGGGAGGTCATGAGTCCTACTCATTTACAAATGGATTCTTAGGTTACCAACAGATCAATATAGTCCCAGAAGACAGGTACAAGACCACTTTTTCCACATAATGGGGATCCTACCAGTACAAAATCATGCCTTTTGGGATGAAGAATGCACAAACTATATTTTCAAGGGTTGTAATAGCTTCTTTTAAGGAGTTCATACATTAGTTTTTAGAAGTGCATCTGGATGATTGGACCGTATATATCTTGTTAAAATATCATGTGGAAGTGTTAAGGCTGATGTTGGAAAGATGCAGACAATGTCAGATATCATTGAATATCAAGAAGTTCATTTTTGGGACACCTTTTGGAATATTTTTGGGACATATAGTCTGTAAACAAGGGTTACTGGTGGATCCTGCTAAGATTGTAGTCATTGTTAATTTACCACCACCCAAATCAATGTGACATTTGAGAGAAACATTGGGACATACATGCTACTACATATAATTTATAAAAGGGTACGCGCAGATCAATGC
>SNQJ01S0030845.1:15218-71690 GCA_010110895.2 Picea sitchensis
ATATGGAAGAGACACCTAAATATAAGGTGCCAAATTTGGAAGATTATGCAGTCTTGGAAAACTTTGAAGATGTTTTCATGGAGGTACTAGGACTACCCCCAAAGAGAGATATTGATTTGTCTATAAATTCAATGCCTGGAGCAGCTCCAGTGTCAAAGACTCCTTGTAGAATGAGTACACCAGAGTTGAAGGATTTGCAAATGCAGCTTGAAGAACTTCTGAAGAAGGGGTATATACGCCCAAGTGTGTCACCTTGGGGTGCCCTAGTCTTGTTCGTGAAGAAGAAATATGGAACATTAATATTGTGCATTGATTTTAGACAGTTGAATAAAGTGACTGTTAAGAACAAGTATCCTCTGCCAAGGATTGATGATATTTTTGATCAATTGAAGGATGCCAAGATATTTTCAAAGATAGATCTCAGGTCAGGATACGATCAGGTAAGGATTAAAGAGGAAGATATCAGCAAGACCTCCTTCAGGACAAGGTACGATCATTATGAGTTCACAGTGGTGCCATTTGGGTTGTCAAATGCACCAATTGTTTTCATGTGCTTAATGAATGGTGTTTTCAGAGAATATTTAGATAATTTTGTCATTGTCTTTTTGGATGACATTCTTATACATTCCAAGTCAGAATAAGAGCATGAACATAATTTGAGGATGGTGTTGCAAGTATTAAGGGAGCATCGTTTGTATGCCAATTTGAGCAAGTACTCATTTTATCAGAAGCAAATTCATTATTTGGGGCATATTATTTCAAAGGATGGGATAGCAGTGGATTCTGAGAAGATAGAAGCCATTAGAGAATGGTCAATGCCAAATAATGTGACAGAAGTAAGATCATTCATGGGCCTTGTAGGATACTATCGGATATTTATTGAAAGATTTTCAAAGATTTCACACCCAATCACTTCCTTGCAAAGAAAGGGTGTGAAGTTTCAGTGGACATTGGATTGTGAAAAGAGTTTCCAACACTTGAAACAATTATTAACAAGTGCTCCAATACTAAGGATTGCATACCCAAATGAATACTTCATTGTATGCACAAATGCATGTAAAGAGGGACTTGGTGGGGTCCTCGGTCAAAATGGGTTAGTTATATGTTATGAATCAAGGAAGTTGAAGGAGAATGAAAGACACTATGCCACTCATGATTTGGAGTTGGAAACCATAGTGCATGCCTTGAGGAAATGGAGACACTACCTCATGGGGAAAAGGTTTGAGCTAAGAATAGACCATAATGGTCTGAAATATTTATTTGATCAACCAACTCTAAATTCTAGGCAAAGCAGATGGTTAGAATTTCTGAGTGAATATGAATTTGATATAAAGCATATCAAGGGGAAAGAGAACAAAGTGGCTGATGCACTAAACAGAAGAGTACATGAATTGCATGCTACAACCATTAGCATGTACCAATCAGATTTGAAAGATAGAATTATAGAGGTTGCCAAATCAGATTTGCAATACAAGGAATTAGTAGCAAAATTACAACAAGGTATTTTGCAGCAGAAAATTGAGGAACACAAGCTAGATAATGATGAACAATGATGAAAAGTGTGGTCACGCCCATGACCATCCATGCCGGGCCATGCTACGCCAGAGAACTCTTACGTTTTCTCTGTGGAACATACTGTAACATACTCAATATCCAACTGAGCTATGCCACATAAATTTTTCGAACTGCATGCAATTAAATATATACACACAGAACTCTTGCAGAAGCATTATATATAAAATGTAAACATACAAATACATCTGTAAATACACGGGTTCACACTGAAATAAAAATAAACATATACATGCAACATATATGGAAAATACCCATAAAAATAAACACAGTTATAACCGCACATATGATAACCCATAAAAATAAGCACATAAATAACAATGCCACATGTAAATTTATCACACAATTGGAACTTATCTTGGTAATAATGTCACCAACTGAGTGCATACCTTCCACAAACCTCCCAGCCTTAGACCACACTATTCATCATTCTCTACAGTGAGTCACCCCTGAGATGGGACTAAACTCCACCCGGGTAAAGGGATTCCTAACCAGGCTAAAGGCTCATAGACAACAGGAAAGACTATGTCTCAGGTGCCAACTCAACTAACAACCTATAGTCCCTCATTCCCCACATGCCTGTCTCACCCTAGGAAGTGTGCCCCTTCTCTGATCAATAGTCCGTCGGATGCACCACTTCCCTTCTAGGCTTTAGCAACAGGCCGGACAGGAAGTCTCAGAGCACTGTAGCTGCAGTTCAACACCTTCAGGAAATCAATTCCCAACAATTCTCTCACCCAAAGAGAAATTGCTCATGGGCCTGACAACCCACCTCTTCAATATCCCACGGGCCTGATAACTCGCTTCTTCAGTCCAACTCGCAAGCTAACCAGATACACCAACACAAAAATGCTATGGATACAGGTTCATATACAATCATGAAGATACGAAGGATAGATCAATGGGTGTGTGCATGCTCATAGATGATTGACTAGATGACTGAATGATGGAAGGAATCATGGGAAGAATGATAGAAAAGATGCAAAAAATGAACTAAGTCCCAACAATATGTATGCATGTCCCCAACTTGACACTTGTCATGTTGGAAGCTACTTTGGCCCACTTGTCCCCAATTTTGGAACTTAGGATAAAATAATTATCCATACTTTATGATTTAAGAAATATTAATATAATATTCCTTTTTGGCTTAAGCTCCCTATCTTATCCCTTTTCCTTAACTTTTAGCCCCACCCTTTCCCTAACTAGTGGATTTTAGTCCCCCATCTCTTTTATCGTGGTCGGTCTACGCGTAATGATGTATTTTATATTAATTATGATACATATACAAAAATAGGCGCACTGGCCTCTAACATCTAGGCTCCCCGGCCTAAGTAAAACATAAGCATCCTAGCTTATAATAACTGTCTCACCAGCCTATAAAGCACAACATATACACAAAAGTCTCCCTGGCCTCAACATCGCGCACACTTAAGTTGTTGCGCACGATATTCAGGAATGTACAAACTTCCTCATTTTACTGCACAGTACATGCACACATTATGCCATGAAATGTGCATACAAAATGATATCAAACAACTCACCAGCTTAAGTACATTTGCATTTACATTTACAACTAGGTTTCGCCTAGGGATATTACAATCCCCTCCCCTTATTTATGCACTATCCTCAGTGCATCATGTACCCATATACAACAAAATTTCAAAAATCCTCAAAAAGATGCGGGTATTCTACCTGCATTTCATCCTCATGTTCCCAAGTAGCATCCTTAGGACCGTATCGTGTCCATTGGACCTTTACAAGCCCTATGGCTCGATTCTGGAGCTGTTTGAGTTTCCGGTCCAGAATGCACATTGGATGCACTTGAAAATCACCTTCATGCTCCACCTGAATCACATTCCAATCAATAACATGATTAGCATCAGGTATATATTTCTTGAGCAATGATACATGGAATACATTATGAATAGACATAGATGTAGACAATGCAATCATATAAGCTACTGGACCAATCCTCTCTAGGATTTCAAACGACCCACAATAGCGAGCTGCCAACTTTGAACAATTTCCCAACTTCAGGGAACTTCTGTTGGATTTCACTTTCAAGAATACATAATCACCCACTTTAATTCCCTGGGAGTTCTTCCCTTATCAGCATAACGTTTCTTCCTGTCTTGGGCAACCTTTAAATTTTGTTTCATTTTTATCTTTTGCTCCTCCATTTCCGTGAGCAAATCTGGTCCAACCACTACTCTGTCTACTAGGTTATCCCAACTTACTGGTGTGTTGCACTTTCTGCCATAAAGTGCCTCAAATGGGCTCATCTTTAGACATGCTTGGTACCCATTGTTATAAGAAAACTCCACCAAGTGTAGGTAGTCTTCCCATTTTGATGGTTTATCATCACATACAACCTCAACATATCCTCAATCACTTGATTCACCCTCTCTATTCGTCCATCTGATTCTGAATGATAAGCTATACTAAAATTTAAGTTTGTTCCAAATCCATTAAATAATCCCTTCCAAAATTTTGAGGTAAATTTTGGATCTCTATCAGACACAATTGTCTTGGGTATTCCATGTAATCTAGCAATTTCCTTGATATAAACATTAGCAATGTTGGCTACCTTGTGAATGAGCTTAACTGGAACAAAATGGGCAACTTTAGTAAGCTTATCCACCACTACCATGATAGAATCATGTTTCTTGTTTGTTCTGGAAAATTTGGTAATGAAATCCATGGTTACAACTTCCCATTTCCACTCAGGAATGGGTAATGGTTGTAGCTAACCAACTGGGTGTCTATGCTCAGCCTTTACCTTTTGACATTCCAAACATCTGGCAATAAAATCAACAACCTCTTTCTTCATGCCTGACCAATAATATTGGCTCTTGACAGCTGCAATAGTTTTCTGATATCTTGGGTGCCCAACATAAGGCACATTATGCATTTCTCTCAATATCAGATTTTTCAATTCCTGAGAATTTGGTACATAAATTCTGCCCTTGTACATGAGAATTTCATCATTTTTTTCCTCTCGTAATTTTCATTATGATAATCAAAATTGCATTTTGTAGATACACCTCATGGTGTATTCCTGTGATATAATATTCCTGTATACTTCATATCATGTAGTACTGTCTTCTTCATCCCGTAGGATTTTACAAAATCATTACAATAAACCTATAATTCTTTCGAGCACGAAGCTCTGTCTTCATTTTCCATAGTATCCTTCATAGATTTTGCAGTCCAAAGTCTTAAAAAATTATTAAAAGTTACATTCATTTACAAAACATTTCTCTGTTGTTCCTGTATTTGTTTGTTTAAGAACTTTGTGATCTTCCAGTGGTCCACCTCCATGTGTGTGCCCTTTTCCGAAGCCCTGTTCGCTTCTTCATTTCTTTCCCTGTAGACATGTTGACAGAAAAATGAATCAAAAACTTTCTATAATTTTTTTATGTCTTTTACAATATTGGCAAGTCTGATATTGTTGCATCTTTGAGTCCCATTTATCCAGTTTATTGCATTTTTTGAGTCTCCATAAACTGTTAACTTTTTGCAATCTTTATCAAGTGTAAAGACCAAGAGAAGTTTGAGGCTCATTAATTCAGCATAATTATTTGTTCCATTTCCCAGTCAAGATGTTAGTTTGTAGTAGTGTGTGTCTGAGTAGTATAGTAGACCTCCTCCTCCATAGGTGTATTGTTGGGATGCTCCGTCGAAAAAACCCCAAGGTGAGTATTTATCGATTATTAATTATTTTATCAATCTGGTCTTGGTTCTTTCTTTTGATGGAAAGGAGGAGAAAATTGCCATATATTTTAGTGAGGTTTTTCCAGGAGCTATAGTTACCTCATTGAAGATGGCTTCATTTATTGCTAGACATACTCCCCAAGTGATCAGTAAAGGGATTAATTTGTAGCTTTTGTAAGAAGGGTTTTCCCAGTAGTTCTTCTAGGCTTGTTCTAAGGTGTGGCCTTCCCATCGGAAAAGGAACTTCAGAGTACTTGAAACTTCTTTCCAAACCATTTTTTGGTAAGTGCATTCAATAAAAAGGTGTTGTATCGTTTCTCCCTCAGATTTGCACAGTGGGCATCTACCTAGTCCAACAAAATTTCTTTTCTGGAGTATGTCCCAGGTTGGGTCTTTGTTTGATAGCACACTCCACCAAAACAATTTTTACTTGGCAGGACCGTTAATCTTCCAGATCTTTTTCCACCACCAGAGTGGTTAAGCTTGAGATGTTTCTTATATTATGTGTAAATATCCTTCCTTTGGGGTGTAGATGCCTAAATCATTTATGTCCCACACCAATTCATATTCTTGTTCTCTTATCCTGATTTGCGAAGTTTTTAGGGTTGTTAGGTAACTCTCCAATTATGCTGACTCCTCAATGTTTAATTCGAGACTGGTGGTAGATTTCCACCCTTGAGCCCAAAGAGTAGTGGAAGACTGGTCAACAAGCGAGTCTAAGGTAATCAATCCTTTTTGTTTTAAGGTAGATAGTAGAAGGTCTGAAAGTAAGTGTTTTCCTTTGCTTCCCGTCCAGGGATCTGCCCCTAACCTTACCCGAAGTCTGTTTCCTACCTTCCAAGAAAGACCATCCTCTATTACAGGGAAGGAATTTATAATTGCCTTCCAAATCGTTGAAGCTCCTTTGAGATTTTTCTGAGTTCGTCTGATCCATGATTCCAATGAGTCTGGTTCAATGTAATTTCTAATGAAAACCTTTGTCCAGAGGCTGTTTGCAGAGAGTAGGCACCATCCCCCTTTTGCAGCTAATGCTTTGGAGAAAACATGTATATTTTTTAAGCCCCATCCTCATAAAGCCTTTGGGACCTCTTCCATCTTACCCAAGGGGTCACATTTGTATCTTTCTTTCCACTCCACAAAAATCTGAAAGAGAGTTTTCTAGTTGCCTCCAAAGTTCCTTTTGGGATCCAAGACAGAGACATCCAAAATACTGGGATGGATTCCAATACTGATTTTACTAGAACTAATTTGCCAGCCCTGGAAATCCATTTATGACTCCAAAAACTTAACCTTTTTTCTAACTTTTTGAGAAGCCAAGTCCAATCCTCCTTCCTGTAATCATTTGACTTCAAAGAGAACCCCAAGTAGTTGATACATTCATCAATCGATTTCTCTTCAAAAGAGAAGAAAAGTTGATAATGGTTTTTTTCCCATTCTGAGAGCAAAATGGTGGTAAGGGTAGACTTTCCTTCATTTATAGTCATTCCTGTCGCTTTGGAGAAAATATTCAAAGTGTTATTGAGAATTTCTGCCTCCACTCTTGTTCCTGTGGTGAAGACAATGATGTCTTCTACAAAGAGGAGGTGTGTAATGTGTAGATTATTGCAGATATTGATACATGGGAAGGACCCAGACCATTTTTGTGCCACAATAGCCTTGCTAAGTCCTTCAACGATGAGAAGAAATAGAAGAGGGGAAAGTGGACATCCTTGTATTAAGCCCCTTTCAGATCTAAAGAAAGTCATGGTTGAACCATTTATGAGCACTGAGAAGGTCACATTTGTAATGCAACACATAATCCATCTGATGAAAGGAACTGTAAATCCTAGATGCGTTAAAAGTAGTCGGAGATAGAGCCAACTTACCCTGTCATAGGCTTTACCACACTCTTTAGCTTCCTGGTCTTTATGCTGTGTAGGGATTCCTGTGCCACTCTTATTGTTTCATGAATCTGTCTTCCTTCTAGGAACCCAAATTGTTCCAAAGAAATTTTGTCAGAAAGTACCCTCTTAAGTCTTCTTGCTATGACTTTGGAAATGATCTTGTAGATACAGTTGCATAGAGAGATTGGCTTGAAACCGTCCAGGGTGTCCGGATTATCTTTTTTTGGGATAAGGGAAATGAAGGTTGAATTTAAACTAAGTGGCATTTTTCCAGAAAGCCTTGTCTCTTCAACCAGGCTTAGTAAGTCTGGTCCAATAAGATCAAAGAAACCCAGAAAGAACTCAATTGTCCATCAATCTGGTCCTAGGATTTTGTCCTTTTGAAAGTTGTTCATTACATTCTTTAGTTCTTCTAGGGTTACCTTTTCCATAAGCATTCAACTGTCTTCCTCACTTGTAAAGCCAGGAAAGTGTTGTACCACTCGAATCACTTCTTCAATAGTGGCCTTGTTTTCTGCTTTGTAGAGGTCCTGGAAGAAGTTTTTTCCAATTTTTGCCATTCCTTCAAAAGTATGCTCCTTTTTTCCGTCATGATATTTTAGTTGCCAAATTGAGTTTGTGAATTTCCTACCTTTTGCATATGCTTTGAAGAACTTTGTTTTCATGTCTCCACTCTTTAGCCAAGTGGATCTGATTTTTAATCTTTAGGTTTCTTATTTTTCCTTTAATAGTCTGTTTCTCCTTTCTTCCAATTTTAGTAGATTTAATTTGGCATTTGTTGAGTCAAATCCTCCACCTTCTTCCGAGATAAGGTTTAATTGTGATTCCAACTCCCTTAGTTCCAAATCCTTCTTTAGAAGTTTTTGATGGGCCCAGTTCTTTATTTTCTCTTTGATTATGCGAAGATTTTTAACAAAGTGTAAACCTGCCACCTCAGTGCTCTTTGGATTATATACCTGCCAAATTTCCTTAACCAAATTTTAAAAAGTGTCATCATTGAGCCAAGTTCTATTAAATTTGAAAGGACTGGGTGGCTTATCCATCCCAGTTCTTAATTCAAGGAAAATAATATAATGATAAGAGATTCCCCCATGTCCTATCCATTGTTTCAAATGAAAGGATTTTTCTAGTAGAGTATACTTTATCAAAAAATGATCCAGTCTTTTTGATATGATGTCTTCTCTGACTCTGTTATTTCTCCAAGTAGGTTTGAATTTGACCGGATCAATATCCAATAAATTGAGTTCTTCCAGTTTTTGGGTGAAGTAGCTTGAGAGGGGGTCCGATCTCGCATGAGTTCCCCAGACTTCTTTAAAACCCAAAGAGAAGTTTAAGTCTCCTCCCAAGATTAATATTTTTTTTATTTTAAGAAGGAATTGGAGAAGAAAGTGTCCTAGTAAGAGCCTCTGTTATGAGAGGGACCATAGATGTTTACCATATGGATGGATTCTTCAAGTTATTTTGAGGTCATTGTAATCCCAAGTCCGGAGTCAAAACCCCAAGAGTTAATGAATTTTATAGTACGAGAGTTCCATCCAATAGCTAGTCCTCCTGATATCTCGATAGAGTCCAAAGTAATGAAACTCCAGTCGGGTAATAGCGTTGAGAGTCTGTTATAAACTTCCACCCCTTCCCCCAAGGTTTCTTGAAGGAGTAGAACATCCAGATGTTCTGTGAGGATCATCCTTTTAAGGGCTGGTCTTTTGAGGGGGCCAACCAATCCCCTACAATTGAAGGATAAACACTTCATCAAGGCCCCTTTCCCAGGGTTTGCCTTGCTCTAAGCGCCCTTTCAATAGAGACATGTTTTCCTACTAAAAGATCAATCCTGGATTTCTTCTGAGCTTTTGAAATGAGGGATTTTCTGCCTCTCCCACATTTCTCTGCTGGAGTTGGGTCCAGGGCTAAACCTCTAGAGTGTTCTTTGTTCAAGGATCTTAATAAATAACGTCTTGAGGAGGTGTTGGACGAGGACGTAGTGGAATCCTCTTAGGCCGGGGCAGAAAGTGAGGCGGGGGATTCCAAGGGAAGGAGGGGTGAAGAGGAGGCTGGGGAAAGGGTGGGACATGGGGGGTAAGTAGGGAGGCATAAAGGAGGGTAGAACAATAACCAGGGGAAGGAGCGAGGGGAAGGAAGGAGAGAGAAACCAATCAGGACTTTTAATGGACAAATTATTTATTAAAACAGTAATAGAGGGGCCAGGGTTAGAGGAGGTACCCATAACCGGGGAGGAGGAGGCTCCTTCCAAGAATGGTGTTTGCTGATCCGGGCACAAATTATCCAGCTCAGATCTAGGTTGTACAAAATCTACTGGCATATCATCTATTTGGCTTGCCTGCTCCTTTTGTGTGAAGAGAGCGGATTCCGAAGTGCCAACAAGCTTCTAAGAATCGTTTTACCTTCCATACATTGTTCCTCTGGTCCTTATGGGGAGATTACAATTCTTAACAAGATGTCCATAATCATGACACCTTTGACACCTGAAAGGTATGTTCTCATAGTCCAATTTTTTAGCATAAGTGTATCCACCCCAACTAAGATCCATCTCTTTACCAAGGCCTTCCCTAATGTTCAAATTTACCAGAATTCTTGCTACCTTCCTCTGTTTTGTTTCTTCAAAAGTCATGTCTGCATCCAAGAAGTCTCCTAAGAAATTCCCATTTTGTTTTAAATAATCAAATGAACATAGATGGAAAGGTAATGTTGGTAATCTTACCCAAAACAAAATTTTGTCGAGGCGTTCTATGCTTGCGTAAAATAGCAGATTCCAAGGTTTGAGAAGGAGCGGAGAGTTGTTGATGCACCATGATTTTCTTAGCACCCATTTGGAATACTCACTATTCTGGAAGGTGAAAGCATACTAGTTTTTGTTTAATTCCACCAGCTCCGGTAAGTATCCAAGCTCATCCTTCCAGGAAGAATGAATCCATTCTCGAATAGTTTTCACCGCAAAAATCCTGCCTTTCACCTGCCCAAAAATCGTTTGGTTTTCCATAAGGGTGACCTGATTGATCTCCACGTCTTCTCTGAGAGCTAGATTTCCAAATTTTCCTTTATTCTTTAAAATTTTCCTTTATTCTTTAAATTTTTCCTTTTCAATCTGGACCCTGCTTCTCTAGCTCTGGTCACTCCTTACAAGGTAGTAGAGTGCTTCTTTAAGATCTCCCCAGTGGAGAAAGTCTTCTCACATCCACTATGCTCATCCGATTCAAGACGAGCATAAATTAAACCCTTATATGAGGGGATAGAGGGGTCTACCGAAGGTCCTAACTCAGCGGAGACCAGGGGGTTTGCGTTGTTGTTGGAGAGAGTACGGTTTAGGGTAAGCTCTAGGGGAGAATGAAAGAGTTCTCTTATGATAGAATTTACCCACTCTATATCAAAAGTTTGGAGCGGACTGAGCGGGGGTAAAACGACCGTTGAATGCTCCGACATCCAAGGTTCTATAAAATCTCCAAACAATAGTTCTTCGAGTAGAGTTGGCAAGGGAGGGGAAACCGGTTCAACCTGAGGAGGAAGGGAAAGAAAGTCATATGTGCCCGCCAGTTGTTTGAGTGGTCCTCCACCTGCCATAATGTCTGCTGCCACGACATGCACCATAATTGTCTCCAAAGCACCAGTAGCCTGCGCGGTCATCGAGAAATCCTCCATGGTCGAGAAAGGGTTGGGAGAGGTCATCGGGAAAGGGAAGAGGGAGAAGGTCAGGGCTGGAGCAGTAAAGGGACATAGAAAAGATTAACCACAGGCTAGTGAAGGGTACTGGTAAAACCACAACCACGTGCATAGAAAATTCCCCATAACTGCAGACGAGAATCACTTTTTCGTATCATGAGAATTTCATCATTATCTAGCTTGTGTTCCTCAATTTTCTGCTGCAAAATACCTTGTTGTAATTTTGCTACTAATTCCTTGTATTGCAAATCTGATTTGGCAGCCTCTATAATTCTGTCTTTCAAATCTGACTGGTACATGATAATGGTTGTAGCATGCAATTCATGTACTCTTCTGCTGAGTGCATCAACCACTTTGTTCTCTTTCCCCTTGATATGCTTTATTTCAAAGTCATATTCACTCAGAAATTCTAACCATTTTCTTTGCCCAGCATTTAGATTTAGCTGATCAAATAAATATTTTAGACCATTATGGTCTGATCTTAGCTCAAACCTTTTCCCCATGAGGTAGTGTCTCCATTTCTTCAAGGCATGCACGATGGTTGCCAACTCCAAATCATGAGTGACATAGTGTCTTTCATGCTCCTTCAACTTCCTTGATTCATAACATATAACAAACCCATTTTGACTGAGGACCCCAACAAGTCCCTCTTTACATGCATCTGTGCATACAATTAAGTCTTCATTTGGGTCTGCAATCCTTAGTATTGGAGCACTTGTTAATAATTGTTTCAAGTGTTGGAAACTCTTTTCACAATCCAATGTCCATTGAAACTTCACACCCTTTCTTTGCAAGGAAGTGATTGGGTGTGCAATATTTGAAAATCCTTCAATAAATCCCTTGTAGTAGCCTACAAGGCCCATGAATGATCTTACTTCTGTCACATTCTTTGGCACTAACCATTCTCTAATGGCTTCTATCTTCCCAAATGGCACCACTGTGAACTCATAATGACCATACCTTGTCTTGAAGGAGGTCTTGCTGATATATTCCTCTTTAATCCTTACCTGGTGGTATCCCGACCTGAGATCTATCTTTGAAAATATCTTGGCATCCTTCAATTGATCAAAAAGATCATCAATCATTGGCAAAGGATACTTGTTCTTAACAGTCACTTTATTCAGTTGTCTGAAATCAATGCACAATCTTAATGTTCCATATTTCTTCTTCACGAACAAGACTGGGGCACCCCAAGGTGACACACTTGGGCGTATATACCCCTTCTTCAGAACTTCTTCAAGCTACACTTGCAACTCCTTCAGCTCTGGTGTACTCATTCTGTAAGGATTCTTTGACACTGGAGTTGCTCCATGCATTAAATTTATAGAGAAATCAATATCTCTCTTTGGGGTAAGTCCTGGTACCTCCTTGAACACATCTTCAAAGTTTTCCAAGACTGCATAATCTTCCAAATTTGGCACCTTATCTTTAGGTGTCTCTTCCATATGTGCTACAAATATTTGACAGCCTTTTTTGTAACATTTCTTCAGCTGCAATGCTGAAATTTCTCTGATGGTTACTACCTTGGGAATTCCTTGCACCTTCCTTAGGGTCCCTTCCTCATCCAAGCAAGTAAATTCCTTGTTGTGACAGTCTAGGATAGCATGATGTTGGTCCAACCAATCCATCCCAATTAGACATTCATACGAACCTAAAGGCAAGGTGTTCAAATCTGCCCTGGTGTTCAACCCATTCATGTCCATAAGACATCACTTAACCATTTCATTAACTTTTCTTTTGGTTCCGGTAGCCAGCTGCACCAACCAATATTTTCCATGCTTTCTTCTTGGCAAATGAAAACTTTCCACCATCTTAGGACGTATATAACTATGACTAGCTCCCGAATCAATTAAAATAGCTATGGTTTGGTTGTTGATCATACCTTCCACTTCAATCATATGTGACTGATACTCTGCTTGCTTGTTGTCCAGGGCTGCATAGATTCTTGGCACATTTCTACCCATGTCCTCCATTGTTTCAACTTGTTGTACATTGTGAACAATTCTCACTTTTTCACCTCTGTGAGTACAATCTTTGTACATATGATCTCCTTTACAACCCCAACATTGAATAGGTGGATGCCTTGGCCTTTGACCCCCTATTTCAATCACTCTAGGCTCTCTAAGAGTTTGTTGTCTCTGTGGATTATTTCTAAAGAATGGTGGCTTAGATCCCTTCTTCCTCTGATCCACCTTGAATTTATTTTTGTCTTCCCAAGCTTTTTGGAAAGTTGGCCTTGATTTTTTCTGATCATAAAGGAATTTAGCTCGCCTTATGGTCTCCTCCAATGTCTTTGGATCATCATATTGTATTTTTTCACTGATGAATGATGGAAATCCACTCAAATACCTTTGAATATTAACTGTCTCTTCTTTGATGAAAGAGACATACTTCAACAATCCTAGAAACCTTCTTTCATATTCATCAATGGTCATACTTCCCAGCTTGATTTCGAAGAACTCATTCATTTTCTTGTCATAGTATCTTTTAGTCAAGTATTTATTCTCAAAATACTTCTTGAATTCCCTCCATGTAACACCTTTCTCTTTAATGTGTTGCACCTACACACGCTGATCCCACCACATGGATGTCTTTCCCTTGAGTTGATAGATGGAAATTATACCTTCTACATGAGAAGAATAATTATGCAACTGAAAATACTTTCTCATGCCCAACAACCATGTTTCTGCATCTTCATCCTTCTTGTGCTCACCATCAAATGTAGGAGGTTTGATTTTGTTCATTTCTCCTCGTAGCTCATCCACCCCAGACCCATTATGCTTTCTGTCAGGGGATTGACTTGATTTGTTGTGTTCTCTCTTATTGGAATGGATTGGGGAGTGGTGGTGATGTTTTCTAACACTTATGGTTCTTCTTTTCTCATCAGGAGGCATGTGACTTCTAGATTTGCTTGAGCCACTCTCCTTATTCAATTTCTTTTCTATTCCATTCAAGCTCTGCAATAACTTCATGTTGAAGTCACCCTGATGCTCCTTGTCTCTCATAAGCCTTTAATTATCATCTTTATGGCTTTAGACATCATTCTGTAAATTTTTAATGGTCTCTTCCATATTCATGTTTTCATTCCTTTCAACTCCATGCCCATTGGAGTTTGTTCCTTCAATGCCCAAATGGACATCCATCCCTCTAATATCATCCTCTTGACTGTAAGTACCTTGTTCCTCTTCCATTCCTATGGAATCTATGCTGATCCTAATCTGATCTACTTGTTGTTAAATCTGCAAAATGTGCAACCAACAAAACTTTGTCAGGGTAATTGTTTCAACAATTTCATGAAAATATAAACCCTTTTGGTTCAATAATACATATCAGAATTCTTACTTCTGATTTACTGAAACATGGAATTCCCTAATCAATTTTCTAGGTGGATATTACGATTCTACTGTCCAATACCTTTCCTACGCCTACTCCCATGCTCAATTCCGAGTCTTGAGCAAAACGTTATGGCTATTTAAAAATTGCCCATTATTTTTGATGTTCATTTTTCAACTTGGCGCAACTCTGCACTGTAAATATGCATTTTTGCACCTACGCCATTGGATTTTTCATAGGAACTCAATTGGGTTTCTTCATACACATATTATGGACACTCTGTCCAAGTTTCAACTCTTTCTAGGTTCTGCGTTTCTAGTTACATCCTGCTGAAGTTCTAGGCCAAAATACCATATTATAACTGGTATGCTACAAGTATCTTATTTTCCATATTAAACACTTTTAACATGCCCAGAAATTTAATTCAGCTCTTGGAATGTCTTCTATGTCTCAATAGATTTCCATTGACTGCTCCTGTGCCTCCATCTGATTCCGAAGCAGAAAGTTATGGCTCTTTGAAGTCAGATGGGTCTTAAATTTTACCCTTCACTGTTTGTGTTGTAACTTTCTCATAAAAGCTTCGTTTGACGAATGATTTACACAATTAGAAAGCTCTCTCTGAGATCTTTTATTTGAGTTGTAGAGACAAATTGTGCACCAAGGCACACTCTGTTCTCGTGGTTTTTGCGTTACTAAAAATGCTCTTAAGGGTCTCAAAACGCACTGCAAAAAGATGACGTTCAAATAATATAAAACGTTGCAGAAAATCACTGGTTTTTTGTTGTTGTTTACTCTTCAAACAACTTCACGTGCACAAATTTCAACCTGTAAACCCATATTCACCATGCACAACAACAACACAAGGTGAATCATGCTTCATGTACTTTAAAACCACTGTGTATCACTTCTCTGTCGTGCCAATAACTGCGCACTACTTTTGTGTCGTGCGCCAATATCTACCGCGCACAGTTTTTGTATCGCACAATGATATTCCATGCTCATTGTACTCTATGCGCTGTACCATGCCAAATTTTAGTACGCCCCCACCGCACACCAATACTCTGCATGCACCATTAACTAAGTTGTCGCGTGATAACATATACCCACATTGCGCGCTCACCAACAACGTTTCTCTGCGCTCAGCCAATACCGCACACACCACGCAATGATAAATTTAGCGTGTGCACCCACACACCATAATTTTTCTGCACGGTGCCAAAATTTAGCGCGCACACCTGCACACTAACATTTTTCCGCGCGACACCAAAATTTAGCGCACGCACTAGCACACCGATATCTTTCCGTGCAGTGCCAAATTTTACCTATCACAATCTTTTCACTGCGCATCATGCATTTTTAGTGCGCCCACCTGTGCACATTCATTTTTATGCGCATCAATTCCTCGTGAATTCCACTGCAGTAATTGGGGCTTTTGGCCTAACGTTTTCCCCAATTTACCATCGACATTCTGCAACCATGAAATTTGTTCAATTTCACCCCGATAACACCAGTTCAACCTATGCAACAACAAATTGTTGTAAGTTGAAATTTCTGGAACGAATTTTTCCCAAAATCAATTCACGAATTGAGAATTTTATTTATAAAACTCACTCCAATTGTCATGGCTTCACTGTGACTTCAAATTCGACCAATTCTAGGTACCTCTATAACATAACTCTGATACAAGACCATCATAACAAAATATGTTACAGGTACAAGATTTTGTACCTGATGATGGACTTAGATTGAGATTTGGATAAAGACCCAATATTTTTGTTTAACAATATAATAAAATATTGTTGATTCATTTTAATAAAAACTATTATAAAACCATAAAAGGATTTTATAATTATTATTTTATATTTTCTTGGCTTTGGTGAAGATCACGACGAAGGAGAGTTTAGGCTTTTCAAAAACTAGACCCAACTTATGTGGATCATGAATCATCATGGAGACATTGACTAGATATGAGTTTTAAAAGGAGGGAAGCTTAACAAACATTTGAAGCAAAGGATAACATGTTAACAAATTTCGAAGAAGGTTGTCGAGATCACATTTATAATTGTGTTGCAAAAATGCCCTGCTTCTAGTAGTGTGTCTGTCTTCGGCATGAAATTGAACCTTTTAAGCTTGTAGCTCTAGGTTCTAACATGAGGTATTTTAGACTTCTTTAATATTTATGATTCTCCAAGATCACTTTTGGGCATAGGGTGAATATCATACTTGGAAAAAGAAGTCTCTTTAGGTCCTTTGTGTGTGTGCTTCATATGAGGAAACCTAAATATTTGATACAAGAGTGTTGCAAATAAAATTGCAATACTAGTAAAGAAATTTGATAAACAATGAAGCATATGGACTTGAGTGGTCCTTTACTCCACCTATTTAATTTCTAAACGATGTAAAGTGTTGCAAATATTAACAATATTCTCATTGATGATTCCAAAAATCGTTGAAGAAATTGACAAAGGTAAGGATGTGAACTTCTATGGTTTTTTACTCCACCTAATTAACTTCTATGTGATGATGAATTTTTCAAATAACCACACCAAAAAACTGAAATTTGTGTGAAGGGTGGTATTTCACTTACTTTTCTTATTCTAATTTTACAAGATCGCTTTTGGGTAGAAGGCAAAGAGCATACTAGAAGCAGGGAGGCTATTAGGTCCCTTGTGTGTGATTAGTGAAAGTAAAGGAAACAAAATGATTGAACTCTAATTTAAGAATCCATGTGCTATAACATATAAAAAATCCATCCATGTGGTAAGAGAAAATAAGTATGATGCTTCCTCCTACCCACTAAGTTAGCTTTGCAAGAATGGAAAGAAAGAACAAGTATTTTTAGCTTGTAATTCCTAAAAAATTAAGGCCTTATACCTAAGTCTATCAATGAACCTAACTAATGTCTAAAACGTGTATTTAAGAATAATTGGGTGGGTTTCTTCGGAGACAATCACATAGGTTTCATGACAGTACAATGATATAGGTTGTGCAACTTCCACAAAAAAAAATGTCCCACATAATTGAGACTTGTGGGGAACATGTTGAACTAGTTACACAAGTTGTCGGGTTCATGGAAAAAAATTATAGAAAGAAAAACCATATAGAGTGGTTTCCAAGTGGATGAACATATCGGGTTTTCCTTCCTTCAAGGAACCAGATGCTAGAAAATGGTTGAAAACAACCTAAGAAGAGATGTGAAATGATTTAAATCGAAGTGGGAGTATTTATTCCACTTACGCAATAAAACAAATACACTTCGTCAAGAATTAAATGATGTTCTAACACCGAATTTAGTGATTGTATATAACGTAATAAATATGCATACATGTAAAGTCACCTAATCCACCTTACACGAGGTTGCACAACTTACACATTAATTGACTTATGGCAAGCACAAATAATAATTTATTTTCCACATTATCATTAATGTAATGATTAAATTTAAATATCTAAATAAATAATTATATGAATCATTACAAAAACCATTACACCTAAACATTAATGTATACAAATCCTTAATATAATCAATAGATCAATTAATGACCTTGATTCAAGAACAAGAAAATTCAAGGGATATAACCTATGCATGTTATGTTGTGATAATGGTTAAATTGCAAAAGCAAGAGACTATTTAGAATTTGAAGGTAAACAAATTGTACAAGTAGCATCCTATGACCTAATCACGATTGAGTAAGAAAAATAACTACAAGTTCATTCACTACTAAAATTACCCAGAAAATTTTCAATCTCGCCAATAATTTCAACATTATAATCGTTAATTAAATTCATAGAATACTTATGCATATTACAATTTAATTCATCAAGGCTTGTTAAACTTATCACACTATTGGTAATTTAATATGCATATTTAGATTAGCCCTATGCTAGAAATGGCGGCATCAGAGTGAAGAAACCCTAGCAATGGCGACATTCCTGCAACTATCGCAGAACCATCTTTGTGAAAGAATGGAGTAGAGTGACTGAGTAGTTTTAGGGTTTATTTTTTATTTTTTCATATGAGGATTTTTCGAAAAGATGAAACCGCTACTTGCTTTCCTCCTCGTCTTCCGGCCTTTGATTGTTTTCCTCTTCGTCCTTCGGCCAAAGTCCTGTTAAGACTCTTGAAAAGACCTCCAGTTTCTGCCCTGACTGTTTCCCATGGTTTTTCTCAGTCCCTCCTTTGTTTATTACTTGACAGTACTTGGCCCAAGATGGAACCCTCTGTTTTCCATATAGTTACTAATCAGTCATCGATTGTAACACTTTCCGACACTATCCGGTGATTGCTTATTGGCGAACCTCCTTGTCAGTCTGTGACCACCCCAGTCTTCCTTTGCCTTACTAGAAAGGCTCCAAAGACGGTCCGTTTATTGATCTCATCTTCCAAGGAGCTGCCTCCTGAGCATTGTATTTTGTTACTATGTTGGTGGGTTTGGTCCCCTACCCTGACACCCTGGTCCACTTGGGATCTCAGCTTGTCCTCTCCCTGGGTTAAGTGTGACTACAACTATCACCATGATCCAGGAGGTGATTGATGGCGTTATCGAGGACACCAACTTACTGATGGACCCACAGGACGAGGAAGAAAGAAAGAAAGAAGAAAGAAAGTATTTTTAACGTCCACGAGGCTAAAAATAGCCTATGGGACAGATTGTTTTTCCATCTGGATTTTGTATTCGGCCCTTTTCCTGTGAAGTTTTACAATAATCGCTCCCAGCTTCTCAACAAACTCTTTGCTGAATAGATTATCCCAAGAATTAGTTGCAAGAATACCTGCATAATTTTCCCTGCTGTCTTTGAGGGCCTCACATTCTAAAATGAAATGTATCTTTAATGGAGTAGATTAGGTATCTTTAGAATGGATGACAGGGCTGGGGCGTCCTCATCCCACCAGTCCTTAAAACACTCACTGCCGACTTCTGGTGCTTCTGCCAGCCATAAGTTCCTTTTGGCCGTGGGTAGCTGCCAGGAACGACGTCCTTTCATCTCCCCTACTACTGGGGGTGGCCCACAAGCTAACTCATGCATCACAGCAGTACAACCACCCAATGCCTCTTCTCTTCATGTTAGGAAAGGTTTACCTGATGAAGTTCAGGACAGCCGGGTAAGGAGGCCTCCACTCAACGATGTTCAGAATAGCATTCTGAAAAGGGCGTGGAAACAAAATAGAAGAGTGCGAAAGATGGTTCTAGGTGTAGATATCGGGCTTGAAGAGACTTGCAGGCTTTCCCTGTGTGGTTTGGTAGGAAGAATCTCCTACTCCTATTTTGCAAACAGCTCTATCAGTGCACGGGTTCATAAAACCTGGATACCCATTCTCGGATACATTCCTCAGATTCATTACCTCACGAAAGGGTGGATTGGTTTTATTTGTAGAACCCCAGAGGATGCGTCTCTCCTATTGGACAGGTTCTGGGTCCTAGGACGTAGTTCTCTTATGATAAAAAGGTGGAGGGTGGCCTTTGATCTAGTCACTGAATACTTTCAACATAGGCATTTGTGGGTATTATTACCTGCCTTACCTCTGCATTTTTGGAACGAGGGGGCCTTGATGGCAGTAGGTAACTCACTGGGTCGCTTCATCTCCTTGGATATCATGGCTATGGAGTCACCGGTTAGAAAAGTGGGCAGGATTTTGGTGGAGATCGATATTCATGAAGGATTGACAAAGATGTTGGACATTGAATGGCGAGGGAGACATACTAAGCAATCCTTAGATTATCAGGGCATACCTTTCCGTTGTAGACGGTGTCACTGTACCGACCATCTTCGAAAGGAATGTCTAGGTAGAGTCACAGAGGAGAAGTCTGAAGATTCAGTTGTCCAGGAAGACCCACCGGCTTATATGGACGAGGATACAAATTCAGGAGTCCCTCCTCACTTTCCAGGCACTGCGACCGACTTCCACTTGGTCCCTCCATCACCCCTCTTGAGAAAGATAAGACAACACTGCCCCTCTCTCTTTTCTTCCTTGTCGGAGGGAGAAAAGGATGCTATCAACAACTCAAACTGGATAATATGTTCCACATCAGTTACTAGAGGGGGTGTCGATGGTTTACCTCTCTCTCAGCGTAATGACAAGGAGATTCATTTTCCCGGGGTGAAAGAGGTTCGTCCCACCAACTCAACTGTTGAAACTCCTTCCGTGAGCCATAAGCCAACTCTCTCCCCCATCACGGTGATGATTTATTCCTCTCAAGTCACACAGGCTTCCTGTCCTCGGGTGCGGAAGGGGCCATAGAAGGTGCCTCAATTCCATGGGTAAGGCCTTCCATCCTTCTTTCTCCTTCTTCGGTTGCTAGTATACCAATCCCACGTACTACACTTCGTGAGGCCCCTTACCCAGTTTCTAATCTAGCGGGACCCTCTACCTCTCTACAACAAAGAGCCTCGATTAGTGACCACCAGTTACTACATCCGGATGGGATCTCTCCCGGAAATGACAATGCGGAGGAGACACTACTGACCTCTAGAGATCTCCATCCTCTAGAAGGCGCAGCCACTATTGACGTACAAGAGAGCGAGGAGGGGCTTCAAAGGGCTCTCGACAACCACACTCTCGATGTCGAGTTTGTTTCTCCATTGGAGGCGGGGGCAAGAGAACCAGAGGAGACATAGAACACTTTAAACTCCTTAATAGATACATTGATTCCTAGTATAAAGATTAATAAACAGGCTATCAAATTACCCACTTACATTGGGAGGACTTGTATCAATCCTCAGGAATCTTCTGGGTTTACAAACTCCACGATCACTCCGGCTAGCTAGGGGAGTGATTTTACTTGGTCGAGGGGGCTAGGAGTTGAGATTTCCCCCATCAAGACTAGAAGTGCCCGAAAAAACTAGCTACGAAGTTCAGTGAAGTTCCCTGAGTCCACACCATCATCTAGTGATACTGGTCCACTTAGAGCAGTGAAAGACCTGGCAAGGGAAAAGTAATGTTACTGCTCTCCTTAAACATTCGAGGGATTGGAGGCACCCTCAAAGCTGCTTCTATTCGACGTTGTTTGAAACTTACCCGACCAGAGATCATTTTTTTCCAAGAAACTTTAGTCACGACACAGAAAGCGAGGGATTTTCTGTTATCTTTCAAGCCGATGTGGGCTGTTTGCTCGGTAATCTCGGTGGGCACCTCGGGTGGATTATTGGCAGCTTGGGACCCCAACTTGTTCGAATTGGTTCCTTAATGACGGTGGGGAGCATACTATTGTCAGATAAGAGTCATTACCTTCAGAGGAACATCTCATTACTCAATATCTATGCGCCCTGTAACATTAGGGCCCCTTTTTGGAATTCATTGGATGATAATGGCTTACTATCTTTAAATAATCTAATTATAGCTGGAGACCTTAATATCATCCTCTCTCCAGAAGAGGCATGGGGAGGGAATCAAACAAGCATAATGGATGGTTATTATAGTAATCTCTTCTCTACTAATCACCTTGTTGACATTAAGCCGACAAAATTGCAGCCTACCTCGAGGAATGGCCGCCAGGGTCAAGAAGCCATCTCTCGAAGACTAGACATGTGTCTAGTAGTTGATTCCCTTCTATCCGAAGTTGGTTTTTACAGGTCATGGGTAGAGATGCCTTTCGTCTCCGACCATGCTCCGATCCTTTTATAATTAAAACTTCCGCCTGCTATTAAGCTACTTCCCTTTAAATTCAACGAGCAGTGGCTATGGGAAAAGGATTTTTCAGCCATTGTGGAAAGGGTTTGGAAAGAGCCACTTTACCTTACCGAAAGAGGCAAACAGAAACGAGTCATTTGGAAACTACATGGCCTAAAAGAAGCAACGAAAGTATGGAACAAAGAATTACATAAAAAGAATAAAGCAAAAATACTAATGATCGAAGTTGAAATAAAAACTTATTCTGATATTCTGAGTCACGACTATAATGAGGACGGAACAAAAGAAGTACTGAGGTGCCTGGAAATAGAGATCGAAACACTAAATATTTCCACAAGGTAGCCAGTCACAACAGAATTAAAAAACACATTTGGGAAATATCCAGGGACGATGGTGAAAAAGTGACGGATCAGCATGGCATTAAATCAGAAGCAGTGCAGTACTTCAAACATTTCTATAGTGCCTCCACTATACCTAACATTGAAGAACAATTTAAACTCCTCGATATCTTCCTAGTAATGGTTGGTGAAGAGGAAGCGATAGCCTTGTATAATCTTGTTACTATGGTAGAATTAAAATTGGTACTCTTTCATTGTAAGAAAGAAAAAAGTCTTGGACCGAACGGCTGGTCAACAGACTTCTTCATTCATTTCTTCGATCTAGTTGGTTAGGATCTCTTACAGATGGTAGAAGAGTCCAGACTTCTAGGAAAAATCGCTAGTGGCTTAAACTCTACTTTTTTGACACTGATACCAAAAGTCAATAAACCAAAAACCTTTGAGGACTTCTGCCCTATTTCCCTCTGTAACCTTTGCTATAAGCTTATTTCAAAAATCATTGCCAGCCGTATCAAGCCTTTTCTGTCAAAGTCTCTATCTCCTGAACAGATGGGTTTCCTGAAAGGAAGACGAATACAAGACGCAATTGGAATGACACATGAAAGCCTACACAGTATCAAGAAGAAGAAGTTAAAAGCACTTGTCCTCAAACTAGACATAAAGAAAGCTTATGACAGTATTGATTGGAATCTTCTCAGATTGATCCTACTGAAAGTTGGGGTGGGTTTACCGGTGGCCAACTAGATTATGTCATGTATTATATATTCCTCCTTCGATGTACTTATCAATGGGGAGGCTACAAATGTTTTCAAAAGCAAAAGGGGACTCCGGCAGGGATGTCCACTATCCCCCCTTCTCTTCATACTTATCATGGAGGACCTCAACCTTTTATTAAAAAAAAGACAAGCGGAGGGTGCTATCATAGGTTTAAAGATTGCTAGATACACTATTATCCTACATCTGCTCTTTGTGGACGACATCCTTATACTATCAAAGGCTAGCCTATCTGAATGGAGAGTGATCGATAAACTTCTTATACTATTTTGTAAAGCCTTGGGACTGGCAGTGAATCCAATAAAATCAACAACACATTACTCTGGCCTCTCTGAGCAAGAACTGATTGACTTCAAATCAGCCCCTAACTATACATTCAATGATCTTAATACAAGCTTCTGTTACTTGGGCTATCACCTGAAGACCGGATCACATCGCGCTTCTGATTGGGAATGGATTGTTGCCAAAATATCTCGCAAAATCAATCTATGGGGCAATAGATGGCTTTCACTGGCTGGGAGGTATACCCTGATGAAATTGGTTCTGGAAGGGCAAATAGTATATTGGATGTCGTTAGAATCCATACCAGGATCAATCATTACAAAAATCAGAAAAATGTTTTTCAATTTTCTGTGGAATGGAAACCAGGACAAACAAAGAATCCATTTATGTAGCTGGGAGCGGTTCTCTAGACCTAAAAGATACGGAGGTTGGGGCTTCCGCGAACAAATCCTCTTCAATCAGTCTTTAAATTATGTTACTCTATGGCGTGTGCTAACAGTAGAAAGCCTGTGGCATAATGTGGTAAGAGATAAGTATCTCAACAATTCCACCCTCATCGTCTGGTTAAGAAAATCAGAACATAGAGGTTGTTATGTTTCAAGAATCTGGGAAAGTTTATTACGTACTAGAAAGGCTCCAAAGACGGTCCGTTTATTGATCTCATCTTCCAAGGAGCTGCCTCCTGAGCATTGTATTTTGTTACTGTGTTGGTGGGTTTGGTCCCCTACCCTGACACCCTGGTTCACTTGGGATCTCAGCTTGTCCTCTCCCTGAGTTAAGTGTGACTACAACTATCACCATGATCCAGGAGGTGATCGTTGGCGTTACCGAGGATGCCAACTTACTGATGGACCCACAGGACGAGGAAGAATGGAGCAGGTTAGGTATCTTTAGAATGGCTGACAGGGCTGGGGCGTCCTCATCCCACCAGTTCTTAAAACACTCATTGCCAACTTCTGGTGCTTCTGCCAGCCATAAGTTCCTTTTGGCCGTGGGTAGCTGCTAGGAACGACGTCCTTTCAGCTCCCCTACTACTGGGGGTGGCCCACAAGAGAACTCATGCATCACAGCAGTACATCCACCCAATGCCTCTTCTCTTCATGTTAGGAAAGGTTTACCTGATGAAGTTCAGGACAACCGGGTAAGGAGGCCTCCACTCAACGATGTTCATAGAAAAGGGCGTGGAAACCAAATAGAAGAGTGCAGAAGATGGTTCTAGGTGCAGATATCGGGCTTGAAGAGACTTGCAGGCTTGCCCTGTGTGGTTTGGTAGGAAGACTCTCCTACTCCTATTTTGTAGACAACTCTGTCACTAGATGGGTTCATAAAACCCGGACACCCATTCTCGGATACATTTTTGAGATTCATTACCTCACGAAAGGGTCGATTGGTTTTATTTGCAGAACCCCAGAGGATGCGTCTCTCCTACTGGACAGGTTCTGGGTTCTAGGACATAGTTCTCTTATGATAAAAAGTTGGAGGGTGGCCTTTGATCTGGTCACTGAATACTTTCAACATAGGCATTTGTGGGAATTATTACCTACCTTACCTCTGCATTTTTGGAACGAGGGGGGCCTGATGGCAGTAGGTAACTCACCGGGTCGCTTCATCTCCTTGGATATCGCGGCTATGGAGTCACCGGTTAGAAAAGTGGGTAGGATCTTGGTGGAGATCGATATTCATGAAGGATTGACAAAGATGTTGGACATTGAATGGCGAGGGAGACATACTAAGAAATCCTTAGATTATCAGGGAATACCTTTCCATTGTAGACGGTGTCACTGTACCAACCATCTTCAAAAGGAATGTTCAGGTAGAGTCACAGAGGAGAAGTTTGAATATTCAGTGGTCCAGGAAGACCCACCGGGTTATATGGACGAGGATACAAATTCAGGAGTCCCTCCTCACTTTCCAGGCACTGCGACCGACTTCCACTTGGTCCCTCCATCACCCCTCTTGAGAAAGATAAGGCAACACTGCCCCTCTCTCTTTTCTTCCTTGTCGGAGGGAGAAAAGGACGCTATCAACAACTCAAACTGGCTGATACGTTCCACATCAGCTACTAGAGGGGATGCCGATGGTTTACCTCTCTCTCAGCGTAATGACAAGGAGATTCATTTTTCTAGGGTGAAAGAGGTTCGTCCCACCAACTCAACTGTTGAAACTCCTTCCGTGAGCCGTAAGCCAACTCTCTCCCCCATCACGGTGATGAGTTCTTCCTCTCAAGTCACACAGGAGTTCCTGTCCTCGGGTGCGGAAGGGGCCATAGAAGGTGCCTCAATTCCAGGGGTAAGGCCTTCCATCCTTCTTTCTCCTTCTTCGGTTGCTAGTATACCAATCCCACATACTACAATTCGTGAGGCCCCTTACCTAGTTTCTAATCTAGCGGGACCCTCTACCTCTCTACAATAAAGAGCCCCGATTAGTGACCACCAATTACTACCTCCGGATGGGATCTCTCCAAGAAATGACAGTGCAGAGGAGACACTACTGACCTCTAGAGATCTCCATCCTCTAGAAGGCGCAACCACTATTGACGTACAAGAGAGCGAGGAGGGGCTTCAAAGGGCTCTCGAAAACCACACTCTCGGTGTTGGGTTTGTTTCCCCATTGGAGGCGGGGGCAAGAGAACCAGAGGAGACATAGAGCACTTTAAACTCTTTAATAGATACACTGATTCCTAGTATAAAGATTAATAAACAGGCTATCAAATTACCCACTTACATTGGGAGGACTTGTATCAATCCTGGGGAGTCTTCTGGGTTTACAAACTCCACGGTCACTCAGGCTAGCCAGGGGAGTGATTTTACTTGGTCGAGGGGGCTAGGAGCCGAGATTTCCCCCATCAAGACCATAAGTGCCCGAAAAAACCAGCTACGAAGTTCAGTGAAGTTCCCTGAGTCCACACCATCATCCAGTGATACTGGGTCACTTAGAAAAGTGAAAGCCCTAACAAGGGAAAAGTAATGTTACTACTCTCCTTAAACATTTGAGGGATTGGAGGCACCCTCAAAGCTGTTTCTATTCGACGCTGTTTGACACTTACCTAACCGAAGATCATTTTTTTCCAAGAAACTTTAGTGAAAGCGAGGGATTTTCTGCTATCTTTCAAGCCGACGTGGGTTGTTTGCTCGGTAAGCTCAGTGGGTGCCTCGGGTGGATTATTGGCGGCTTGGGACCCCAACTTGTTCGAGCTGGTTCCTTCACTGACAGTGGGGGGCATACTATTATCAGGTAAGAGTCATTACCTTCAGAGGAGCATCTCATTACTCAATATCTATGCACCTTGTAACATTAGGGCCCCTTTTTGGAATTCATTGGATGATAGTGGCTTACTATCTTTAAATAATCTAATTATAGATGGAGACCTTAATATCATCCTCTCTCCAGAAGAGGCCTGGGGGGGAATCGAACAAGCATAATGGATGGTTATTATAGTAATCTCTTCTCTACTAATCACCTCGTCGACATTAAACTAACAAAATTGCAGCCTACCTGGAGGAATGGCCGCCAAGGTCAAGAAGCCATCTCTGGAAGACTAGATAGGTGTCTAGTAGCTGATTCCCTTCTATCCGAAGTTGGTTTTTACAGGTCGTGGGTAGAGATTCCTTTCGTCTCCGACCATGCTCCGGTCCTTTTACAATTAAAACTTCCACCTGCTATTATGCTACTTCCCTTTAAATTCAGCGAGCAATGGCTATGGGCAAAGGATTTTTCAGCTATTGTGGAAAGGGTTTGGAGAGACCCACTTTACCTTACCGAAAGACGCAAACAAAAACGAGTCATTTGGAAACTACAAGACCTAAAAGAAGCAATGAAAGTATGGAACAAAGAATTACATAAAAAGAATAAAGCAAAACTACTAATGATCGAAGCTGAAATAAAAACTTATTCTGATATTCTGAGTCACGACTATAATGAGGATGAAAAAAAAGAAGTACCGAGGTGCCTAGAAATAGAGAGAAATTATCTTTTGAGATATGAAGAAGAGCACTGGCGATTGCGAAGCAGATCACTCTAGTTGGCAGGGGGAGATCGAAACACTAAATATTTCCACAAGGTAGCCAGTCACAACAGAATTAAAAAACACTTTTGGGAAATATCCAGGGACGATGGTGAAAAACTGACGGATCAACATGGCATTAAATTAGAAGCAGTCCAGTACTTCAAACGTTTCTATAGTGCCTCCACTATACCTAACATTGAAGAACAATTTAAACTCCTAGATCTCTTCCCAGTAATGGTTGGTGAAGAGGAAGCGATAGCCTTGTATAATCTTGTTACTATGGTGGAATTAAAATTGGTACTATTTCATTGTAAGAAAGAAAAAAGTCTTGGACCAGACGGTTGGTCAACATAATTCTTCATTAATTTCTTCGATCTAGTTGGTGAGGATCTCTTACAGATTGTAGAAGAGTCCAGACTTTTAGGCAAAATCGCTGGTGGTTTAAACTCTACTTTTTTGACACTGATACCGAAAGTCAATATACCAAAAACCTTTGAGGACTTCCACCCTATTTCCCTCTGTAACCTTTGCTATAAGCTTATTTCAAAAATCATTGCCAACCGTATCAAGCCTTTTTTTGTCAAAGTCTCTATCTCCTGAACATATGGGTTTCTGGAAAGGAAGACGAATACAAGACACAATTGGAACGACACACGAAAGCCTACACAATATCAAGAAGAAGAAGTTAAAAGGACTTGTCCTCAAACTGGACATAAAGAAAGCTTATGACAGTATTGATTGGAATCTTCTCAGATTGATCCTACTGAAAGTTGGGGTGGGTTTACCGGTGGCCAACTGGATTATGCCATGTATTACATCTTCCTCCGTTGTCCTTATCAATGGGGAGGCTACAAACTTTTTCAAAAGCGGAAGGGGACTCCAGCAGGGATGCCCACTATCCCCCCTTCTCTTCATACTTATCATGGAGGGCCTCAACGTTTTATTAAAAAAGAAGACAAGCGGAGGGTGCTATCACGGGTTTAAATATTGCTAGCTACACTATTATCCTACATCTTCTCTTTGTGGACAACATCCTTATACTATCAAAGGCTAGCCTATCTGAATGGAGAGTGATCAATAAACTTCTTATACTATTTTGTAAAGCCTCGGGACTGGAAGTGAATCCAATAAATTCAACATCACATTACTCTGGCCTCTCCGAGCAAGAACTAATTGACTTCAAATCAGCCCTTAACTATACATTCAACGATCTTAATACATGCTTCCGTTACCTGGGCTATCACCTGAAGACCGGATCACATCGCGCTTCTGATTGGGACTGGATTGTTGCCAAAATATCTCGCAAAATCAATCTATGGGGCAATAGATGGCTCTCACTGGTTGGGAGGTATACCCTGATGAAATCGGTTTTGGAAGGGCAAATAGTATATTGGATGTCGTTAGAAGCCATACTGGGATCAATCATTACAAAAATCAGAATTTTTTTTTTCAATTTTCTGTGGAATGGCAACCAGGACAGACAAAGAATCCATTTATGTAGTTGGGTGAAGTTCCCTGAGTCCACACCATCATCCAGTGATACTGGTCCACTTAGAGCAGTGAAAGACCCGTCAAGGGAAAAGTGATGTTACTGCTCTCCTTAAACATTTGAGGGATTGGAGGCACCCTCAAAGCTACTTCTATTCGACGTTGTTTGAAACTTACCCGACCAGAGATCATTTTTTTCCAAGAAACTTTAGTCATAACACAAAAAGCGAGGGATTTTCTGTTATCTTTCAAGCCGATGTGGGATGTTTGCTTGGTAAGATTGGTGGGCACCTCGGGTGGATTATTGGCAGCTTGGGACCCCAACTTGTTCGAACTGGTTCCTTAATGACGGTGGGGGGCATACTATTATCAGGTAAGAGTCATTACCTTCAGAGGAACATCTCATTACTCAATATCTATGCGCCCTGTAACATTAGGGCCCCTTTTTGGAATTCATTGGATAATAGTGGCTTACTATCTTTAAATAATCTAATTATAGCTGGAGACCTTAATATCATCCTCTCTCCAGAAGAGGCATGGGGAGGGAATCAAACAAGCATAATGGATGGTTATTATAGTAATCTCTTCTCTACTAATCACCTCGTCGACATTAAGCCGACAAAATTGCAGCCTACCTCGAGGAATGGCTGCCAGGGTCAAGAAGCCATCTCTCGAAGACTAGACATGTGTCTAGTAGTTGATTCCCTTCTATCCGAAGTTGGTTTTTATAGGTCGTGGGTAGAGATGCCTTTCGTCTCCGACCATGCTCCGATCCTTTTACAATTAAAACTTCCGCCTGCTATTAAGCTACTTCCCTTTAGATTCAGCGAGCAGTGGCTATGGGAAAAGGATTTTTCAGCCATTATGGAAAGGGTTTGGAAAGACCCACTTTACCTTACCGAAAGAGGCAAACAGAAATGAGTCATTTGGAAACTACAGGGCCTAAAAGAAGCAACGAAAGTATGGAACAAAGAATTACATAAAAAGAATAAAGCAAAAATACTAATGATCGAAGTTGAAATAAAAACTTATTCTGATATTCTGAGTCATGACTATAATGAGGACGGAACAAAAGAAGTACTTAGGTGCCTGGAAATAGAGATCGAAACACTAAATATTTTCACAAGGTAGCCAGTCACAACAAAATTAAAAAACACATTTGGGAAATATCCAGGGACGATGGTGAAAAAGTGACGGATCAGCATGGCATTAAATCAGAAGCAGTCCAGTACTTCAAACATTTCTATAGTGCCTCCACTATACCTAACATTGAAGAACAATTTAAACTTCTAGATATCTTCCTAGTAATGGTTGGTGAAGAGGAAGCGATAGCCTTGTATAATCTTGTTACTATGGCAGAATTAAAATTGGTACTCTTTCATTGTAAGAAAGAAAAAAGTCTTGGACTGGATGGCTGGTCAACAAACTTCTTCATTCATTTCTTCGATCTAGTTGGTGAGGATCTCTTGCAGATGGTAGAAGAGTCCAGACTTCTAGGAAAAATCGCTAGTGGCTTAAACTTTACTTTTTTGACACTGATACCAAAAGTCAATAAACCAAAAACCTTTGAGGACTTCTTCCCTATTTCCCTCTGTAACCTTTGCTATAAGATTATTTCAAAAATCATTGCCAACCGTATCAAGCCTTTTCTGTCAAAGTCTCTATCTCCTGAACAGATGGGTTTCCTGAAAGGAAAACGAATACAAGACGCAATTGGAACAACACATGAAAGCCTACACAGTATCAAGAAGAAGAAGTTAAAAGCACTTGTCCTCAAACTAGACATAAAGAAAGCTTATGACAATATTGATTGGAATCTTCTCAGATTGATCCTACTGAAAGTTGGGGTGGGTTTACCGGTGGCCAACTGGATTATGTCATGTATTACATATTCCTCCTTCACTGTCCTTATCAATGGGGAGGCTACAAATGTTTTCAAAAGCGGAAGGGGACTCCGACATGGATGTCCACTATACCCCCTTCTCTTCATACTTATCATGGAGGGCCTCAGCCTTTTATTAAAAAAAAGACAAGCGGAGGGTGCTATCAAAGGTTTAAATATTGCTAGATACACTATTATCCTACATATTCTCTTTGTGGATGACATCCTTATACTATCAAAGGCTAGCCTATCTGAATGGAGAGTGATCGATAAACTTCTTATACTATTTTGTAAAGCCTTGGGACTGGCAGTGAATCCAATAAAATCAACAACACATTACTCTGGCCTCTCTGAGAAAGAACTGATTGACTTCAAATCAGCCCCTAACTATACATTCAACGATCTTAATACAGGCTTCCGTTACTTGGGCTATCACCTGAAGACCGGATCGCATCGCGCTTCTAATTGGGACTGGATTGTTGCCAAAATATCTCGCAAAATCAATCTATGGGGCAATAGATGGCTCTCACTGGCTGGGAGGTATACCCTGATGAAATCGGTTCTGGAAGGGCAAATAGTATATTCGATGTCGTTAGAAGCCATACCAAGATCAATCATTACAAAAATCAGAAAAATGTTTTTCAATTTTCTATGGAATGGAAACCAGGACAAACAAAGAATCCATTTATGTAGCTGGGAGCAACTCTCTAGACCTAAAAGATACGGAGGCTGGGGCTTCCGCGAACAAATCCTCTTCAATCAGTCTTTAAATTATGTTACTCTATGGCGAGTGCTAACAGTAGAAATCCTGTGGCATAATGTGGTAAGAGATAAGTATCTCAACAATTCCACCCTCATCGTCTGGTTAAGAAAATCAGAACATAGAGGCTGTTATGTTTCAAGAATCTGGGAAATTTTATTACGTACTCTACCCATCATTCTCAACTGGATCACGTGGAGCCCTGGTTGCGACACCCAAATAAAAATAGGCTGCGATGTAATTCTTGGTTTGGGTTCACGAGCCTTACTAAGCAATGAAATTCGATCCATTCTAGTCAGAAGACAGATCACCCTCCTCGCGCACGCAACAAAGTCACAGATCCACTCCTCTTTCACAAAGTGATGGAAGTCGAGCGAATATTTGGGCCTTACAGATTCATTGGCTTCAGAATGGAAAGACTACCTCTCAGCTCTCAACGGTGAAGGCATCACACTGGCTGACAACAACAAAGACATTTTGATATGGGTAGGAGGAGACCAATCGAGGACCTTCACCATAAAAAATGTTTATGATTCACTCATTTCTATCCGATCCTGGATGATTCGAAGAGGCTAGAAGATGGATTGTTGGCATTGGAGTATCCAACTTAAAATCACTCTATTCTTCCTCTTGGCAATAGAGAATAGAGTGATTACCTGGGAAGTACTCCTTAAAAAAGAGTGGATAGGCCCGAGTCAATGTTTTTTATGCAGGAAAAATACTGAAGACAACCCTCATTTGTTCATACATTGCGTTTTTACGAGAAGGGTGTGGGCGTCTCTTACCCAACAGTTAAAACTAACATCTGTTTGGACCGACCTTTCCCTGGCAGACTCTATGGAAGGTTGGTTACAAAACAAATCAGTTCCCAAGGTTCTCCCATTATTAACTTCTTGGTTTATCTGGAATGAGTGTAATCTGGAAATCTTTGAAGGGAAGATTCCATCGGCAATCACAGTGGTCATCAAGACACTCAATGCTCTTCATAAAAGAGTGGAAGTCACCTCTCCCCAGGTATTGAAAATCAAACCTTTCTTCAGACTTCAAGGCTACATAGTGGCCTTCTTTGATGGGGCAACAAAGGTAGGGGGCTCAAGATGTGGGGCAGGAGGGATGTTGAAATGCATCGGGGCTTCGGACTATAGATGACTTATTTTTTGTGGTGCTGGAACCAACACAAAGGATGAATTGATGGGAGCATGGGCATCTCTCTGTCTTGCCAATATACTAAATATTTACCATCTACAGGTCCTCGGGGATTCTAAAGTAATCATTGAATGACTTAGTAAAAAAGGAAATCTACGGGTGATCAACCTAGAAGGGTGGAAGGTGAGGATAATAGAACTCATGGCAGTCTTTCAAGGCATAAACTTTCAACATATTTATAGGGAATCAAATGAGGAGGCGAACAATCTTTCCAAGAGAGAACTACACTTCCCCATTGGTAAACTGATTTATTTTCCATGGGATGGAGAAAGCGAGGGCCCAACAAAGCACATAAACATTTTCTAATTCATGAATCACTTCAAAATGCTTCGCTTTGACATCATCAGAAAGTTGAGCCGGGTTTCTCCCCTTTCGAATCAAGGCTGAATTAGCAGTTTATTACAATAGTTTTTGAGCAGTATTTCCATGGGCTCCTTTGTGACGGCATGAATGACATGTTTGTTTAGAAAACTATATATTTGTAATGGAGTAAGTTAGGAATGGCAGTCTATCCCAATAGTCCAATTTACATTTGACGAGGATGTAAAAGAAATTATAATCAATATAATTTTTGAGCGATTTTTCATCTGGAAAAAAAGAGCTTATCACACTATTTAAGAAAATCTAATAAGTGACATCAGGATAATGTAGTTCTATCTAAGGGTGTAGGCACACATCTACTTGCTTAAGATAAACGAGTAGTGATAAATTCGTTAAGAGTGTAATGTCCTTAAAATTTTTCCTTGATTATAATTTTTTGAATGAATATGTAATCAATTATTAATATAACTTATATATAAAGGATTTAAAAGGTATAAAATAAGCAAACATGAAGCGATAAAAGTTAATATCTATGTTGCAATAAAAGTTACTCTTCAGCCTCGGGATAAATATGTAGAATAAGTTAAATTTAATACCTATGAAGATCCAAGGCTGATTAAAATTTCTAAACAAAAGAAAAGATATATAGTTCTTTAAACATTTTTTTGATGTTTTTCATGGAGATATTCTGATTTAAAGATGAATGATACTTCTATCATAGAGCATAAAATATCTCTAAAGGAAGGAGTGAACCCCTTTATGCAAAAGCTTAGGTAGGTAAACCCATTACTCTTTTTAATGATTAAACGATGGGAAATGAAATTAAAAACTATTAGATGTCAATATTATTATTCCTCTAAGATATTCAAAACAGGTAGCTAATTTAGTATCCATGAAAAACAAGAATAACGAAATCTGTTTGTGTGTAGATTTTATGAATCTTAATTGAGTTTTATAGAAAGGTTATTATCCTTTACCTAAAATGGATCACATTTTACAGAAAGTAGTAGGTGCTCAAAGAATTTAAATGATGGACAGGTTTTTGGGGTATAATCAAGTTGCTGTAAATAGAGAATATAGACATAAAATAACCTTTATGACTCCATGGGGAAAATTCATGTATGAAAGAATGCCATTTGGTTTGATGAATGCAGGGACAACCTTTCAGAGAGCAATAGATATTGATGATGAGAAGGAAAAGTTTATAGTTGTCTATCTAGATGACATGACTGTTTTCTCTAAGACTGAATATGATCATTTTAAACATTTACAACAAATTTTCAACAAATGTAGATGTAATGACATTTGTCCCTTAATCCCAAACAAACTTTCTTTGCCATGACTGAAGGAAAACTAATTGGTAGTGTGAATAGAAGAAGCCATAATTGACCTAGAAAGAGTACATGATATCCAAGTCATAAACACCCCAACACATAAGTAGGAGTTTAGTCCTTTTTAGGAAAGATTAAGTTTTTAAGGAGATTTATCTCTAATTTTGTTGAAATAGTAAAATACATAACTAATATTCTTAAAAGAGAAATGGGGTCAAATGGATTGAATCAACCAAAGATATTTTTTATTAGATTAAAAGAGAAGTTGTGATGTAACTTGAGATGGTTTTCGACTATTTAGAAACCATGCCAAGACATCTTTAAACCAACTTTAGGCCACAAGATGACTATTGGAATAGAGAGGGCTCTCTCATATGATTTAAGAACACTAAATTCCTACTTGTTTAGCCTTAATTTCCACCCTATAATCCAGAGAGGAAGTCATTACAGGATTAAAGATAAAGTATGTATTTTTCCTAGGGTTTAACCCCTTTTGGAGCCCTTTTTACGCCTTCTAGGCATCTTTGCGGGACACCTAGTAGACAATTAGCGAGGCCACCTCGCTGGACACTAGTGGTCCAACTCGTAAGGCACTGCCAAACTTATAGAAATGAATAGTTACGAGGTGAGGGACGGGATATGATTTGGATCTTCATGTCAAAGGACTAGGAACTCACATCATTCGAGTCTCTAGTGGCCTATAGAGGATCTAGAAGCCTCTCCCAAGCCTTCTCCAAGAGATATATAATGTTAAATTTACATGCAGCAGCGAGAGCAATTCTTCTGGAGGATGGCTAAGACCCTAGACAAGATCTAGGGCCCCCAGTGCACTCCTGGGGTATGTGGTATGGGACCAAATTGATAAAGAGATCTAGGGCCCCCAAAGGTGCACTCCCCTGGGTATGTGGTATGGACCAATTGATAAAGACCTCTAGACAACAGCCTAGGGCCCTGGATCTGGGTTCAGGTAACTATGTCTGGTGCCAGAGTCTTGGTCCTGGGACTACATTTGAAGACCCTAGATATCTATAGGGCCCCTGGACATGGTCCAAAGTACCCATGCCTAGAGCATGGGATCCTTAGTCTTGGACCTTGGATCAACCCATTCCCTAGGCATAGGTACCCTGGACATTTCCAAGGACCCTAGACATATCTAGGGAATTAAACTGCTTGGTCCCAGACCAAGATTTAAAGACCCTAGATATATCTAGGGCCCCTCGGATCTGGTTCAGGTAAATGCCTCAGATAAAGTCTGGTCTCACCAAGCATTTGTAAATAATTCTTGACATATCTAGGGGCCCCTCGGACTGGTTCAGGGTAAATTCCATGCTCCAGGCATGGGAAGTCTTGGTCTGGGACTACATTTAAAGACCCTAGATATATCTAGGGTCCCCTGGATCAGTCCAGGTAAATTCATGCCTGGGCGCAGTCTCTGTCCTGGGACTGGGCATTTAGCACCCTGAAGCCTAGGGCCCTCGGACTGGTCCAGTGGTAATTCATGTCTGGCATGAAGTCTTGGTCTCCACCAAGCATTTAAAGACCCTAGATATATTTATGGCCCCTGGACTGGGTCTGGTAACCATGCCTTGGGCATGGGAGTGTTGGTCTGGGAGCAAGCATTTAAAGACCCTAGATATATCTAGGGGCCTCAAATACTTGGTCCCAGACCAAAAAACCCATGCCCTAGGCATGGGTTGATCCTTGGTCTCCGACCTTGGTGTAAACTTGATGGTAGCATGACCTTCCTTGAAGAAGACATAACCACAAGAGGGACAAAATCCCATATGCAGTGATGACAAAGTAATAGGTCTTCACCATATGACGGAAGGAATGAGTAATGCCACTTGTAAACCCCCTTACCCTTGTCTAATTGACAGGGCTTTGTAAACCCCTTACCCTTGTTGTGTGCTTTGTTTATTTGGTTTTGGGGTTTTATTGGTTTGTTGGGGGTTGTGATTCTAAAGCAAAGATTACATAGAAGGCCATGTTTAAATTCTAATTTAAACATGTGACTTAATGCAAACTTAAACTCCTAATGCTCCTAAAGTTGCCCTCTAACTCGTCTCATCTACTATAAAGAACCTCCTACACCTAAGACTCAATTTATTCCTTTGAAGCATGGGGATTCTTCTGTCCTGCCTCTATCCTCATTGCTAGTTGGAGCGGCCTCTCATAAGTTGTTTGTCATTGTAATAATCCTCGAGGGTAGCTGCAACCTTTCTTTTGTTCTCACAAGCCGCTGCTAGAGTCCCTGATTGCTGCTGGGCCAGCCCCTTTTGGTTATTGCTGTGTGGTGGTGTATTTTAATTCTCAGAAGGGGCCCCGTGTGTTGTGCGCCTATTCCTATAGTCATGTTTCCGGTGTGGTATGGCTCCACTTTCAGGGATCATCTCGTAGCTATTCTCAGAGTGTGGGGTGCCTCCACTACTGTGAGTCGCTTTGTAGTGCATGCCCCTATGTTGCTGTGAGTCATGCCCTAACCACTCAGGAAATGTGATCCTCACTTGGTTGTATGGTGTCAGGCTTTTCATTTGGTCAAGTCGCTAATTACCGGAGGCAGTGCCGCGCTCAACTGGATGTGGTGCTTGTCTGTCAGAGAGGTGTGTCCTAGGGGCTAACCTCCTTCGGCCCATCTGTATTTGTTCTTGTCTCTTTGTGGGGTGGATCTTCCACAAGAGAAGGCGGGTTTACCTACAGCCTATAGGCATAGATCCGTTGTTCCTTGCCAGAAGGGTTTGGTCCTTGGTGTCTGTCTTTTAAACCCTAAGGTTAGTAAGGGCAAATTCCTTCTCACTCTCAGTAGCAAAAAAGATTTTTTGTAGATCCATGAACTGAATCCTTAACTGGCATCACAAACAAGGATTTACACCTTTTGTGGTCTTGTGCTATCTTCTGAAGTAAGGTTGTTACTTATCCGCTTATTCTAAAAGTTCAGATCTGAATTTTGTGTTATAAGAATATGCATTGCATAGACCTATAAAATGTGTTCTTTATTTACTGCACAGTTACATATATCTGTTGTTACACTTAGAAGATCGTAGCTTTACTGTTTGGTTCAGAACTAAGTAATACAGATCTACCAAGCAATTTTAGAGGAGCTTTTATAATTGTTTGAGATCCTGAAGTTTATTGTATATAGCCCCAGCTTACTATGGTATTGTTTCATTGAATGAGCATTGTCTAATCACTGCTTTCTAGATCTCATATTATGGTTTTGGTGATTTGAGATTCATTATTTACATCTATACCTGCCTTCTTTCATCACAATGCTTCTATCATGGATCTATCTCTATATGCAGTTTATGTTTCAGATCTAAGGTGTTTTAGCTTGAAATTAAAAGAGATCACGATTTTAAAACTACCCCTAAAATCTAATATATAATAAAGGCAAGCCTTGGGAAAAGGGAGGAGGAATTTAGAGTATTATTATGCTATCCAACTATATAGGCATCCATCATCACAACTAGAATTCAAAGGAGGGGCTAGCTCTAACCATGAGTCAGAAGAGAGGAAAAGGACAAAGAAAACTAAAGGAGGATGTACCCACTGGGTTGAGTTATGAATTGAGATGCATTCTCTAGAAATTATTAATAGATCATTTTGTTTTCCCTCATAAAAGTTTATCTTTTATACCTAAATATTCATATCTAGTTTATATTGTTATAGATCAAGTTAGATCCAAGCTAGATCTAGGATTCCAACACTAGAAAGACAAAGTAGAATGCTATTGTTTTGTCTCTTTGTGTGCAGGAAGAAAGTTGTAGAAGTTGGAGCTGGAACTTCAAGACTTCAAATACCATAAATACACTAAGGACAACCTTCAAGAAAAGACATTCCATTCTCCCAACTCCTTGCGTGTGATATTAGTGCTTGTTTATAGGAGAACCATAAGAAATCTACCCCTCCTATCTAGGTTACAGGGAAAATCCCGAGATATCTTGCATTAATCCTGCTCAAGGAGATACCTATGAAAAAAAAAATCCCATACCATTGGTGACTCCACTGGGAAGAATTCTTCTAGTTAAGTCTCCTGCTCTTACCTCTTCCTCTCCTTTGTTGTGGATTTGCATTTGAGTTTTCTCCATTCAATCATCCCAGAGCTTAGACATCGTAGATATGATATAGATATAAAAGAACCAAGAATAGATCCACCTATTTCAAAAATAAAATTCCATGTGTCCACTAGTTTCACCTTACAGGTGTCCTCATGAGGCCCTCACTGTTGCACCATAGAAATCCAATGAGGCCCCATATCGGGTTGGACATGTCCGTATTCCGCGAGGCCAAAATATTTGATGCAATTCCCACTACTAATCATCGTGGGTTACAATATGGAAAAAAAACGAGGATCCTTTCTCATCTAGTGAAGGCAATCTGCGAAGACCCTTGTAGGGTCCACAAAAAAGGCCTCTAGGGTGCAAAAAGTCCATTTTGTGAATTTGTTTTTTGGGTTTTTTGTTGTGAAGCATAGGGTCCCTATTCTTTGGTAAGAGAACCTTTAGAACTTATCATTATTTGAGATGTATACAAAAATAAAATGAAAAATTATTTTTGTGATCATCCTTGTGAAGAATTTTAGGGCCCTTTCATAATTGGACTTGTGAACTTTGGGGTCTGAGATTGTATTTTTGGGTAATTGATTGTCACATTTGGTTGAGTTTCCTTTTCAAATTTGGTTTAACATTCTTAATATCCATTCCTTGTGAGTCTTTAGTTGCAGATCCCATGTAGACATTTGACTCTGCTAGGGGGCATCGCTACCAATATCACACTACCCTTTGCTTGTTAATTTGATGGTTTCCATTTGCATTGCATGCTCTTGCATAGATAAATAATTTTGGTATTTCATTGGAAAACATCAAAATATAAAAATATTTGTTGCATGCTAGGTTTTCTTTTAAAGCATTAGTGTACAAGTGCATTAGAAGCATTGGTTGGTTTTAGATATGATTTATTTGATTGGTTGCTTGGTGTGTGTGAGGATTTATTTATGAACTTGAAAAGAAAAGAAAAATCTCTTCTCTCCCATAACTAGAGTTCATTGAAAAGAAAAAGAAATACATAATCACATTGTACTGCTTGGTTGGGTCAAGAGTCACATCATCAAAGTTTCCATCCACTACCCTTTGGACTTAAGAAGCAAACAATAAAAGAAAGTGCATAACTAAAATTAATTGTATCGCTTTATCATTAGTAAAACCCAACATTAGATATGTTTAGGTCCTTGGATTAGGATTTGAGAGTAAACTCTCCAAGTCCATAAAACTCAACTTAGGAGTCATTAAAGAGATTTAAAATCCATTCTTGAACTGCTGTGTTTGGAGCCTCCCTCTAACACGTGGAGTTAAGCAATGCACGATCACAAGTAGGAGATTACCCGCCTCATGACCCCAGGTTTACATACCTTTGATCAAGTTATGTATACATGGTTTTGTTGGAGCCAACACCTCGCATCTCTCGCCCGCCACTCCTCCCCTTTACTGGGTGATCGTTCATGAATGTTCTCCCAATTAATACTGTTAGGTGTTAACCTTAGCACCTTCCTAGGGAGCCACATAGGTGACTATAGGTGGGATGTGCCTATAGTACATAGGGAATAATTTATTTCACGATAAAAGTTCCCATAAAGTTTCAATTTTAATAAAGTGGTAAATTTCATTGGTCGCCGCCTCACACGACCAACAGCACTGTGTTATCTAACTTGTGAGGGGATTTTGACACCCCCGTAGGGTTGGTTTTTGGAAGGACCTTGAGCCAATTGGTTTGTTTTTTGTTATCCTAGTTTGATTAGGGGTGTGTTGTTTGAGTTCGAGTCTAAGTTAGACTTAGGTTAATTGTGTTTGGATTTTAACATATTATATTCACCATGGCTGAACTACTGCGTCAGTCATGTCGGTTATGAGGACTTGAGCCTATTATGAAGGTGAAACCAACTCTAAAGAAGTTCAACATACGTGAAAGAATTAAAAGGGTCCTATTTTTGGTTTGACGAAGTCAACTTGGTTGAGGTAGAAGTGGTCGAAGAATGTCCTCCACCCAACCGGGCTTTAACTGGAATCCAGATGTCTCTATTAGTCCAATGGAGGGGAAATTTTCAATGAGCCTTCTCTTTTTAGTCATCCCTCCCACCATGTCCGTGATCCAATGTTTCATCCATCGTAGCTTAGGTAACCTAAGGGAGCCCATCCCTAAGTGATAGGGAAAATTCCCTCAGCATCCCGAGAGTTTCCTCATTGCCACGCATAGCTCCATTGGACCTACACTGTCCACACCTATTGTTTTAATTTCCTCCATATGGGGGACACTAGTTGTTTCGTCAACTCCATCCTTTATTATACCTAGCATCCCAATGCCCATCCCTTCAATTCCCACTTCCAAATTATTTTCTAGTGGGGGGGGAAAGATTTAGTTTCAACATGGGAAGTGGAACTCTTTCCACCTCCACCAATCCGATGAGCATCCTGGAAAGATCAGGTACATGTGTACCTTTTGGATGGAGTACTCCTAGTGGTTTGGGGATTTTCATAGCCACCGGGGCAATAGTACAGAGGTTTTAACTTTCCCTTGGATTTCAATACACTTTCCTCATCTAAAATGAAGAAGACTTGAAATAATTTGAAATTATTGCAATATAAATGTTATGTGTTTGAAGAAAATGTATCACTTTGCAACACATAGAATAAGGGATTATTCATGCAAATTACACATAGACAACAACATAATCAATGAATATAATCACATAAACACAACAATTGATAAATAACTTCACCCCTCTCTTGGGCTAAATCTCCCGGTCCAGCTTCCAATGGATTTCACATATTAATTTCTCAAAAGTGCTCAAAACATGTCTTACAATGCTCAAATCGACAAACCGAATGCTTCCAATGGCTTCAGAGCATCCAAAACTCCCTAGCTGGGCTCTTTCTGCATTCCCTCAATCTACCGAAAACAGCAGAAGTTAGGCCTCCTGAAGTCTCCCCCTTCAAGCTTTCTATTGCCTTCCGTGCATCTACAAATTGAACCCCCTTTAATTGAACCTGGCACACACGCAAAAAATGGCGTTGATCCCAAAGATCGGCGAATCAAGGGCTTAAACGGTAAACTGGTAGATTCATTAAGGGCGCCAACCCTAACTGGCCTAGCACTGGGCGTATGAGGGCGGGACCGCTATATTGGCAAATAAGGTTAGAACCATAAACTATTAACTTCCCTCAAGAGATCTATACATGGTCATATGTATAAACTTATAACCGGTTTAATCATAGTACAACATAAACCACGCGCTTTTGCATAAGTTATATGGTAATGTGACCGAACTCCATTACATCCACGAGCATACATATATACAATGGCTATATGAAATGACTGAGATGACCACGGTACGGGCTAAGCCCCACCACCTCGCCTATATATACAAACAATAATTGAAATATATTGAAATATATATGGCAATAAGAAACATGCGGGCGTATAGTGGTCGTGGATGTCAGAAGACTTTACATTGTTAGGGGAGGTCCGGACGAACTCCCCACGGACTCCAAAATATTTTGATTACAACAACCATTATAGGTGTTATCGGCGTACTCTTGATCAGCTAATGCGGGTATCAAACTACCAACTACATAGCCGGAATGTGGTCGAAACATCATCATTCGGACTCCCAACTACCAAATCAAAAATTTTCCACGTCATCGATTCCACATCATCAGATGGTCCTGTATGGCCCTCAAAGCCACGTCATCCCGGTATCGATCTGTACGAACTATGCTACCAACATCATTTTTTGCCTGTTTGGCTTAGTGAACAGATTGCAATATCTCTCTCCCCCGACGTCCGTTTGAACTTAAACGAAGCTATGCTATTCAAGAACGACGAAGTCCCACACTCTCATCAAATTTAAAGTGATTCTGAGCACATTGAATTTTGAGTAACATTGATCCTGGATCACACCTCCCCATTGGGGCTTTTGACCTCCAAAAGACTATTTTCAAGCAGAAGGTGAAGATGAGGGTAAAGTTCCTCACCCTTCCAACCCCAATCCACTTGTCCTTGCTTGGACTCGTCCCTTTAAGACTAACTCAAATGTATTCCACATTCCCTCGCTTTGAAGTTCACATTCTCCTATCAATGATGGTGTCTCCGCAGCTTGTTAGATACTGAGAAAAAATCTCATCTATAGAAGGAATCAACATGCTCTCCTTGATCATCGAACAATGGAGGCTCATACAACTTCAAATTCTCAACATTAACAACCGCATACATCCGCATATAAGGAGGCAAATCTAAAACTAAAAGCATTGTTACCAATCTTGTCGATAACTTTGAAAGGACCATATCGAATCGCTCTAACTTTTACCTTCTCCTTGCCTCCTTACTGATGTAGGGCCAAACTTCATCTCCAACTTGGAACCAATGATCAACAGGATGCTTTGTTTCTATGTCTCGCTTTGTATTTGGCCCGACTCTTTTCCAACTACTCTTGCACCACCATGTATCGACCTAATTTGTTCAATGAACCTCTTCTGCTCTATCAATGTCATATTGAACATCGATGGAAATATCTTTCCCAAAGATAAAAATCTAAAGGCTTAGATTTGGGTAAATATCCAAAACATGCTTCAAATGGCGACGCTTGCTTGAAGAGTGCTTTAGCTCGATTGTAAGCATGTCGAATATGTAAATGTTCATCCCAAAGTTTAATGTTTAATGTTTAATAAGCATCAAGAAGATGCACCATCAGGACATTTACTCACCTCCTCCCACCATCCTGGCTCAAGGATGAAAAAGTCGTTTCTCTTTAAGTTTGGTTTCATGAGTGCCCATAAACTCGACTCAAAACTTCCAACAAATAGAGAATCCCGACCAGAAATAATGGACTTAGAAATCCAAAATGTAACTCTGTAAACATTTTGAAAGAACAATCAAGCTTTTGTTTTGGTCAGCACCGCTTAGTACAAGGCATCAAAATACACATCTTTACAAATCGTACAAACACAACATAAAGATAATCATGACCACGCCTCGACATAGGTAAAATCCACCTACAAAATCCATGGAAATACTTTCCCAAGGTCGAAGGAACTCGGAAGTGGAGTGTACAACCCAACTTTCGATTACTAGGATTACTTGTAGTAATAATAAATCTAACATCCCTCGAATATATCATAAAACACTTTCATCTATCTTAGCTGCGAGTAATATCTTTGCAAAATTAGCCACCTGCCTTGCCTCGCACTAAATGACCAACAATAAGAGAAGAATGCTCTCTTATACTGTTGGATTCTTTCTGGAATACAACTTGGCAAGATGATAAGAGATTATTATGCACATGATAATCCAATTCTTCAACATGGTTAGAGTGGTACAAAGTTTCATACACTTCTTTAAAGTCAAGATCTAAAGCATACTGTTCCACAAAACTTTCATGCATTATAGAACTCCTTGGCAATTTTAAGGATAATCAAGCACTAATAATAGGTCAGTCTTTGAAAGCTGACAACGACTTTTGTTAAAATGCCTATACTCTTGATAACAAAATGAAACCTGAAGAAACCTTAATCCATCTCAAGTGCCTAGTCTCATCAGAGTTTTGTCCTCAGGATTGTGGGCATTGCAAAGGTTGGATGATCTAAGTGTGGAATAATGGTTTCTTTTCCCAACAAATAATGCTTCCATTTTTAACACTTTGAACCAATGTATATAATTCTTTATCATAAGTAAGATAATTAATCACGACACCACTAAACGTCTCAGAATGAAAAAAATTACTTACCATAATCAGAGTAAACTCGCCTTCCCATTGCATAATTACTTGCATCCGGTCTGATTTCAAAAGGTTGTCTTAAATTTGAAGTGCAAGAACTCCAGCCGAATCCCATCTTTCTCTAAAGTATCAAAAGCCTCGTTGTTGCTTGCCTCCTACTTTGGAAAACTTTCTTGACACTTATCACAACATGTAATGGAGCAAAGAATGGACTAAAAGTTAGCAATAAACTTCCCTCCAACATCAAGGCCCCAAAAACATTCTGGCCTCCTCGCTACATTACTCTGGTCCTGGACTAACCCCAAATGACTTTAACTCAGAGGGACACCCTTAATTCACCTCCACCAACAATATGGCCTATAACAGTGAAGTTTCCAAATTCACATTTGACAACTTCAAAATAACTGCTCTTTCCTCAAAACATCAAAAAACTTGTTTCATGTGTAATATGCTCTTCACGAGTTTTTCTAAAGATCAAAATATCATCTTAAGTAGACAATACCACAATCATCCGTAGTGCTGGCCTTAAGACATCGCTCATAACTCTCATGAAAGTAGTGTGCATTGCAAAGTCCAAAGGCATTATCATCCATTCAAAACAAACCTTGTTTAGTCTTAAAAGTTGTCTTCCATGTGTCTCCCTCAACAACCCTGATCTGATGATAACCAATTCTTAAATCTAACTTAGTGAAATATTTGGTATATTTTAATTGATCAAGCAAAATCATCAATTCTAGGAAGAGGGATAACGATCTTTAACTGTAATTTTGTTCAAAGCCTCAACACACATACAATTAATGCATCTATCCTTCTTTCAACTAACACAATTGATATCCACATGCATGTAAGAACTTGGTACACAACTTTGTCTAACAACTCAATTTGTTTTTTAATCTCAACAATTTCCATAACTCCACATTCTATACATACCAATGTTTGGAAGTGGACAATCTTGTTGTAACTCAATTTCATGTTGGATTCCTCTTTCGAAGGTGTAACCCCTTAGGTTCTTAAACATGTCATCATACCAGCCAACATGTTTAAATAGATTGGATTTTAACTTTGCATCACAAACTTGAAATGCTTCATTCTCAACATCATTTTAGGTTTGATCATTAAGAGAACAAAAGTATTACTAGCATCAATTCAACCTTCATTTGCCCAGCATTTATAATTGATAAATTCATCTTCTTATGTGAGCTCTAACAATGTACTAAACCCCATCTTTAAACAAATGATACTTATTCTCCTAATTTTATAGAAAAATAGCTTTCCTATCATGCAACACAGCTTCCTAACACAATACCACAAATATCCAACTATAACATCTAAGCTTTCCCACCTCATCAATTAAATTTGTAGTGATAGCAAACCCAAGTTTACACTTCCTTGTTACTTGTAACTTAGCATTATCACATATCCAACTAAGAGGGTGTGGTTTAGGATGTGGACTTGTTTCCAACTTCTAAGTTTCAATGCCTTTCGTAGTCAAGGTTTGCTTGAGATCCGTAATCAAATAAAGTGTTCATTCCAAAGTGCTTTGAAACAACCCCTTATATGAAAAAGTTCAATCTTTCTTTCTCTCAAGGATACATTAATATTAGTATTGAATGAAGAGTTAGTACTTGCAACATAACCATTACCTTGGTAACTCATAACTGCGATCTTTGTTTCATCACCAATCCCAACTCTAAGTCATGTTGGAATACCGCAATGCCTTGACTCTCTTGTTGTTGTTGCTGCCAAAATTTTTGGGTCTTCTTTCCAGATGAAGCTTCCAACAATGGTCTTCATCATGGCCATCTTTGAACAATGTTGCATGTAAATTTTTCTCCCTATTTCTTAACAACAACATTCTTTTTTTTTTTTTTTTTTTTTTCCCCCTTTTCTCTTTCCCTTTGTCTCTTTTTTTTTTTTTTTTTTTTTTTTTTTTTTTTTCCTTCCTCTTTCTTCCAAAATGAGTAGCCCTGTATACAAACTTCACCCTAGATTCATGATTAAACATGAGTATAGTATGTCTCAAATAACTATGTAAAGCTCCAATATATTTGAGCAAAGTTTCTGAGAAGACAAATCTACCCAAAACCAAAGCTCTTCCCACCCTCGAGGTAAAGCTTCAGCATTACCTGGCCCTTTAGCCCGCCTAAAATTCCACATTCCATAGTCAGTTCTTGTTTTATATTCCAAATGGATACAAAATTGTTTTTAATTGCGAGAATGAAATTCATTCCAAGAAAGAAAATTTTACCATGCTTTTTCATTTCCTCCTAGGTCTTGATTCCCACCAAATAAGTTGCACTATCCAATCTTAACGGCAAGTTGAATTTTGTCTCCATCATCTTTGAATTTTCTCTCAGATTCTACAATATACTCAATTTGACGTATCCAATTATCTAACTTCAAGATTAACTCTCCATTGTATATCGCAACTATTAAATTTTTATATCGTTTTACATGAAGGAATTTATGGGCGAAGCTTACTCATGCCCCTTGAGAATTCAGAAGAGGTCTCAACTAGTAGAAGAAGAAGAAAAAAGATGATGGAGGAGAGGGTGGTGGGAGAAGCACCATTCCTCCATTTCCACCTGGAGTCTTGTCACCACCGTATTCCTTATGCATTGTAGGGTTGGAGCCTTCACCGCGACATAATATACCCTCTTCATCAAGATATTCATCATCTCTCCCATCTCCATGACAGCCTTTGAGATCTTCATCTTCGGGTGAACATCGCCTTCATGACTTTTGCATGAGCCATGCTTAGTGAATGTCTCCCTAAAACTTGCAGTGAATGATGGAATAGCTTCCTCCTTTTCTGATAAGAACTTGGCTCCACAAGTTGACCTTCTCCTCTCTGTGAGCTTCAACCTTAGAGCATCGGGAACAAAACTTGCAAACAATCGTCTTCAAAACCAGTTCGATACTAACTTGATCTAAAATGAAGAAGACTTGAACTACTTGAAATTATTTGCAATATAAATGTTATGTGTTTTAAAGCAAATGGATCAATTGCAACATTATAGAATAAGTGGGATTATCTGCGTACCACATAGAAAAACATAATCACTTGAACACAAGTAATATAAACACAAATAATTGATAAAGGAGTTCACCCTTTGGGCTACATCTCCGGTCTAGCTTCCAATGGATCACACATACACTGTCTAAAAGTGCTCAAAACATGTCTTACAATGGTCAAAATGACAATCGGGATCACCTAATGGCTTCAGAGCGTCTTAAAACCCTCGTTCAATTTCGGACACACCTCAATCTAATAAAAATGAAGAAGTTAGGCCTCCGGAAGTCTCCCTCTTCAAGCTTGTTGTCTCGCATCTACAAATTGCACCCTTAATTGAACTTGCACACACACGCAATAAATGGCGCGAAAAACAAGCACTGGCACAACCACGCCTAACGATGTGTCATAGGATCTGCTATACATTCAACCCTAACCGCTCTAGCACTCATGATGAGAGGGTCATGGGACCAAGGTAGGCCATAAAGGGGTTGAACCGTTAGAACTGCTTAACTTCCCTCACGCCCATACATGTCAGCATGTATAAACCATATAACCGTGGTTTAATCATAGTACAACATAAGCCGCGCGCTTTTTCATAAGTCATATGGTAATGTGACCAAACTCCATTGCAATCGCGCGCATACAAATATATACAATGGCCATATGAAACGACTATATGACTAATGTACGGGCTAAGCCCCTACCAACCCTCACCATATATACAGTAAAATATATACAATTGAAATTATTGAAATATATGTATAATAAGAACATGCGGTGGTATAGTATTTCAGCTGATGTTGTGAAGACTTTATGTTGGGAGGTCCGGGAGGGCCTAACCTCACTACTCCAAAAATATTCTTTGATTACAACAACTATAAAGGTGCTACATGGGAGCCTCCTTGACTGGGCCATGTGGAATCAAACCACCAACCATATGCTGAAACGTGTCGAGTCATCATTTGACCTAAACTGCCAACCAAACTTTGCCATGTCATCAGATTCCATATCATCGTATGGTCTGTACAGCCCTTCCACGTCAAATTTTCCCAGACGGACTGTGATGAATTGTACAAATAACATCATTTTTTTTTTCCTCGCTTGACTTTTATGAATAGATTGCAACATCTATTGACTCGGTCAGTCCGGCTTGAGATGAAACGAGTTATGCTAGCCAGAACGACGAGACTCCACGCCTCTCGTCCGTTTGAAGTGACTTCCGAACTTTGAATTTTGAGCAAAATTTGATCCTGATCATTTCCTCTGGGGCACATCCCTTGGGGGTAATTTTTTCATCATGGGGAGGTTTTCATTTTGTATCCACATCTGGTGTTGGGGGTTTATTCCATGGGACTAACTTTGGGAACATATTTATTGAAGGGTCTACATTTCACCATGGGGGGAGTTTTTGTTTCTAGGAGTAGTCATGCCCTTGGAGGTGCCACCATCCCATCAAAAAATCACTCTTCAGGAGATCCCCAAACCTCTAGTAGTACCAACATAGAGGGACCAAAAGGTCCATTTGGGAAAACAAACCTCCCTCTCAGTATTCATTTTCACCATTTCATTTCCTCAGGACACGCCTGGAATACTTTTCCATATATGTCATGGCAATGTATCGACACTATTTCTGCGACCCTTCATGTATTGGAATAATGCCATCCAAGCTATCACGATATTCCAAATTCTTCTTGATGGAAAGCTCAAGAGTTCCAAGCACACATCATGATTTACCACTTTGTGGTGCTCATCCAATTCATTGTGGATGATAGTGTGAGGTTGCATCTTTTCTAGAGATCCCTAACCCAAGCTACCACTAAATGTTATATTGAATTAAAAGGTGATTCCTTCAATAGTTTCAATGATTTGGTGATGGTATTTTTAATGCATTACCAATTTCCCATCTGGTACAATATAGGAACTAAGCTCTTGAATTCTTTGTGTCAAGACAATGCCACCCACATCTCAGATCACATCCAATAGTGGCGTAGACAACGAGATTACAGAGTCGACCGTGACACACCACCAGGATAGAACATGACCACTGAGACATCTGACAGATACTGTCCCACGACTGATCTGGCTTGATGGCATTAATTACAATTCCCAGACAATATCCTTATGGAGTGGTTTACCAAGTCCCTCTTACCACCCATTTCCAGGGATGTAGCTATGGCCGGGGCGACCACTAAGGAGAAAGACATTTTGCATGCCCAACATTTGGAATTTATCTATTGTCAGTCGGGTACTCTATATGATATCATCCCAAATACTTCTTTCCTATCAACTGATCCACGAAAACCGAGCGTAGGACCCCATGCCGATGGTGTGGTTGGTTCTGTTTCACATGCATATGTTAACTAGTTCGCTGATCATATGCGTTAAATGTCCATTAAGTCCCACTCGTCAACTTCTGGCACTGATGCTCAAACTGCTGCAATCCCTCCTCAAACCTTTGAGGTGAATTCGGTGCAATCCACACAATTGAAGAATCCTTAGCAACTCAGAGGTAAGAAAAATATGAAAAACAAGAATAATTCCAATAATGATGAAGGGATTGCCTCCACCCAAAACACCCAGGAGGGAGGCACTAAAGAAAAAAAAAAGAGTTGTTTTCCCTGCATGATTTGTGGGGAAGACCACCCTACTCACTAGTGCCCCAGGAAGGATGAGGTCCACATATTTTTGGCACAACAATGGGCTCCTCAACAACCTATTTTCTTAACTCATCATTTCATCCCTCAACCTCAACATATTGTTGCCACAAATCCTTCCCTTCCTCCAGAGGGAATTGCAGGTACCCCCCACCATGAGGGGTCTCCATCAAATGCTTCTATTTTCATGTGTGACCACATGGTCAATGCGTACACAAGCTACAAATCATAACATTCATGAGCCTTCGAATGCTTCCCCAAAAGTAGCATATTCATCCCAGCTTGGTGGCCCTCTCTAGATAGAGAAACCATTTCTTGATGCACCACTTCACCCCCCCCGAAGGGCATTCTTCGACATACGATGCATAATCCCAACACATGGGCTACCCAAAACTACATTATTGTGGAAGAATTATCCCATGAACCTTATGACATGTCAACAATTGGAGTTCTCAATAGCTTCCCCATGTAGTAGAAAGTCGTTTTCTCAACCATAGGCAGGGTTAATCCCTCAGAGTCGAGCTTGATGACCTTTGATTCATCTCAGGTAACTCATAGGCTCTCCCATCAAGTATCCTTCCAGATTAAAGTGCGAATAATGGGAAAAAACATCTTCCAAACTATTGTTGATGAAGGAGCCTCGACTTGCATCATGTTTATTTCTTGTTGGAAATCCTTGGGCTCTCCTAAGCTTGATACATCTTCCACACTTTTTAAAGCCTTCGATGGACACATGTTCCAAACCCATGGAATAATCACTGCCTTACCCATCAAGTTAGCTGGTAAGACTGTCTCTGTCACTGTGGAGGTCGTTGATGCATCACTTGAGTACAATTTGTTACTCAAGCACACTTAGTTCTATGATATTACTGCCATTGTATCATTGGTCTTTAGGGTCCTACGCTTCCCTTACCAAGGGAAAATCGTTCCAATTGATCAACTCACATTTTGTACCCTAGATCTTGGATCTAATGCAGGGTCTAATGTATCCTTTTTTGGTGATACCATCCAATATTCTCTGAATGTTGGTGTGGGGATGTTCAAATATCCTTCACTTATGGGTATATTCCCCCTTCCCCCACCATCTTCTACTACAATCATCGCCCCCATCAAAATGATTTCCTCATCTACCAGTGGATCCCTTGGGTCTTTTGATCCTTGGGTGGTACCTCGTCCCGAGGATGTTGATTCATACATAGCATCCATACCGCTCACTGCAATCAAGATTGTAGATTTGACAATCCCATCAACATCAACTTATACTGGTCAACAACTCCATCCTCATATGGAGTGTGATCCACCTACTCTGCCTGTACAAGTTGTTGAATCTGAAATTTCACACGATTCTCTTGATTTTGAGTTTCCTTCATAAAAGTCCATATTGGATGTCATGGCTTCCATAGACAAGCCCAATTAGAAATATAGGCATAATCTCAAATCCATCCTCACTAGTTTGGAACTAATGAGAGTTGACATGATGGGTATTGATCCGAGACTGCAGGTATTTTCTCGGACACCTAGTGAAACCCCTAGTCTTGACACTTTTCCACCTCAGTTATATTTTTCAAAACCTTTCACTGAATTATCTGCTTCCCCTTCCATTGAAGATTCACATTTCATACCACCTTTACATCTTGACGAAGCCCATCAAGGAGCTTCCCTAGCTCATGAGACTACACACAATGAGTATCTTCGTATGAGAAAATTCGATCTCGGGTGGCATGGCCCCAACGTGGTGAGCCATATGATGCCGACATCAACTCATGAGTTCATTAATGGTTAAAATGATCCTTGTCCTGAGCCTATCCATGGGATCTACTTGGTGTAAATCATTGAGATGCATAGTGCCTTGTGCATAGGTGTGTGGTGTGAGTGCTTTTGTTTTGCATCCAAAAAATCCAAAAATGTTTTCTTTCTTGATATTTCATTATGCATTTTCACCCTAGGATATAGTTTAAATGTGTTTGACAGGATTCTAGGGACTTTTTTATGACGATGGAAACATCCCTTCAACTCGAGGCACATGTTTCTCACTTGGCATATAGGGATAGGTTTTTCCCTACATATTCTGCTTCGAATTATTAACTTTCCATAGTACCAACATTGTGCCTTAGGTTCGATCCCATCCAATTGCGACATTAGCCACTCTTTTTTTCACGTCACAAATGGTTCTTCATAAACTTCATGGGTTCCCTAGTTAACATCCAGATTTCCATTTTATGCCCATGATTCATTTTCCCGTAGGCTCGAGACCTCTTTTATCCATGACATGATTTGAAGATTGAGCCTCATTTTCCTCTCTTCATCTATATTCTAGCGACATCTCGTGGGGGGTTCCGGATTTTTTTTATGTTGCTTAATAGTCTCCTATGCATTTTTTTCTCACGTCATACCTCCCGCCACTGTGCTATTATTTTCCCATATCCCACTTACCGCTATGAAATAGTCTATACCATCCTTCTCTTGCATTATTTGGCCTCCGTTTTGCATTCTCCTACCCATGGAGAGAACAAATGCTAAGAGTGGATCTCAATTTCCATTACCATTTTCATTCCTCATTTCTTAGGTCGGTTCCATGCACATGGAACATAGGGGCATTCTATTAATCCACTCATTCTCTCCTTCCGAGTATACTTTTATCTCTTTTTTAGAGTCTTAAAAGGACACGAGAAATCTACCAATCTTACTTGAGTCACTCTTTCGAGCTCGTTAAACCATGAAGGAGATCAAACATACTTGTGTCATTCTTTCGTGCTTGTTAAAGAATGAAGAAGACAAAAACAAAAGAGTGGGGGGTTTTCACCATTGGTCTATTCCCAAAATGGAAGCGTGAGTCGAGTCACCCTTGGACATGGCACCTATTTGAGTCCTCATCATACAATTGGGTTTTATCTTTCCTAGGAGCTGTCCCAACAATATGAGTCAAAGATACTCCTCTGACTGGTTAGTCTTCTAGTCATCATGGAGAGTGCTTCAATGCCTCCTGCGTTGTTTCACTATATTCATCTAGCTCTTGTGTCTTGCTTCCAAGTCAACATTGTGTCATGTTATATGTTCAAGTGAATTTTAAGCCCGAGTCGACCATCTGATGTTTTATTAACTTTCAGAGTTGGCCATCCCTATGTCAGTTGTACTTAGTGTTACTCTATCTTCACATCCTCCCTCAGTGTGTTTTTTGTGTTGATTGATGGGGGATACATCAAGGCCCTCCTTCTATGGATCTCTTTCTATCAACTTCAACACATTATCTAGGATAGGGATATAGAAACCGACTATTACCTTGGAGCTTGCAATCTTCAGTGGAAAGGTTCCTCATGATCGACAATGGGTTTTCATCATTAACTCCTGACCGATTGAGTATATGAGTGTTCGAAACCAACTCATCTACTCAGACTCACTATATTGTGCTAGTTACCTTGGGGTGCATATTCATTATCGGTGGGTCCCCTCATATATATTAACGGTATACATAACTGACTAGTAATCAGACAATTTCTACCATGCTCGACATCATCTCATCTACTCACATGTTTTAGATTCATACCATCGGGGTTTGAGACCAAGACCTTGGGTTGGGGCCATATCCTTCTTTTACAACATCCCTGTTAGGATATTTAGACACTTAGGAGTTAGTTAATATCTACTTGGTCTAATGTGTTGTTAGGTAAAAGTGTGTTTCCTAGTGTGTTTCTTTAGTATGCATTAGTTTTTATTTGTAGTTAGGAAATCCGACGGTCACGATATGTTCCCGACATAGAGTGATTTGACGGTTCATACTGTCCTTGATCTTAACGACCATTGATCCGTGGCTTAACATTCGATTGGTCCATGATCTCTATTTAAAGAGAATGGAGGGTCATTTGCTGATGATCGATTGTGAGAAACTCTCTTGTAAAATCTCTCTGTAATCTTTTTCTTTGCATTAATAAACTGCTCCAAGTGGCCGTGTTGGCTGGGGTCGTGGATGTTTCCCCGTAGGGGTTGTACAACGTGAAAAAATTAGTGTGTTGATATTTGATCTGTTTATGTGAGTAGTTATTGAAACTGTTCATCCTTTGTTGGAATACTTGTGTTGTCGAACATGGTATCAGAGCCTGTTTGAAGATCCACTCCTGTTGTAGATCGAGATCGTGAAGCCGAGTTGCCTCATCTACATTTTTTGTCATTTCCATAAATTTCTGGGCTGAGAGGACTGTTCCATTGCAGTCAGAGCACTTGTTTCATTCATGAATACTTTTTTTTCACTCGAAAAGGTTTCCGTTTGCCCAAGATACGACCATTGTAGTCAGATCCGGAGGTATAAAGTTTGAATACGCATTTTTTAAATTTTTTGCAGAGAAGTATTTTGGTTTTATTTTGGTTTTGTATTTTTTTATTTCCAGGTTGCTACTCTTTTAGATCTGTGTATTCTCTTTTCCCTGCACTCTGTGTGATCTCAGAAAATCAGAAACATATAGGAAAAGGTGCATCTTTCGGGTAAGCTAACCGAGATCTAACCCTTGTTGTCATCGAGAAGCGGATTTTTTTTTCTTGTGTGAAAATAGTTTTTTTTTAGCACGCTCAACAACAACAACAACAACAACCCCAATCCTCCTTCTGAACATTACAATATGTTTTGCTAGACCATTTGGTTAAAAGTTTCCTTATTAAGTAAGAGGTCTTGAGTTCAAGTCTATCTTTTGTTACTTTTTTTTGAAAAAGTTCATGCTAAAATTGTAAAGTGTATTTCACTTCAAGTATAAAAGTGAATCATTATAAGTAGCTTTAACATTTTAATTTTAGAGTTATTTATTTTGCATGCAGATTTTCTTTGTAAAAGTGAGCCCCACTTCTCTGTATAAAAGTGGGTCACTTCATAAAGTAACTTACACTACCACATGGTCCTTTGGTTACCATTTATGTTTTTGTTTAAAAAGGGCATAACTCTCACATCCGAAGTCCGTTTTCAGTGCCGTTTTTTTTTAAACCGCATAAATTTTCGAGATATTTCCATTTAGATCATTAGTTTCAGTTTTTAAATATGTATTATCTACATATTTAATATGGATTCTACAAGTAATATCTTACTTACCAGCACCAACTACTTCCAATGGAAATCCCATATGGAGGATTTATTAAGAAATAAAGACTTGTACCGGATTACCTTGGGAAATGAAACAACACCCAATGATGTTGATAAGGAATCCAAATGGGATAATAGGAATGAAAAAGAACGTGGATTAATCGGAATGTCCATCTCTCCTGATTTAAGGTTCCACCTTCAATCACTTGATCAACCCAAAGAAGCTTGGGACAAGATTGAATCTGTGTTTGTTAAACACAATATTATTCGAGAACAACAATTAGAAAATCAACTACTGACTTTAAGTCCAAATGATTTTTTTTGCATTGAAGACTATCTATCTAAGTTTAAAACACTCAGACTTTTATGTGAAGAATGTAAGATAAAGATAAAAGAATATCGTTGCATCTATCTTATACTTTCTAAGCTAGGTAGTGCATATTTTGTGTTTGTATCTACCTTTCATGCCATGCAAGAGGCTCTAGGGGCAGCTTATACAAAACCCAATCTTGAGAACTTTTTTGATGCTTTGATTAGAGAGAAAGATAAACTTGTACAACTTGGAGTGATCAACACTACAAGTACTTCCAACAAAGCCTTAGTTGTCCATCAAAAAGATAAACCCAAGAATACCAAGAAAAAATATCCTCGCCACAACAACAAGCAATATAAGGGTCCCAAACCCACTCAGACAACTTCCTCTCCTAATGGTGACAAAGGAGAAAAATATAAAAGTAAGAATACTAACAGACATTGCAAATTTTGTGATAAAGATGGTCATGATGAGTCCAAATGTTTCAAGAAGATGGCATCTTTAAAAGAAGCGACGAAGAAGCACAAAATCAATATTAATTCTACTACTTCTTCTTCTTCTCATGGACATGCACTTTCTGCTTCTGGTTTCTCCTTCAATACAACTTCTACTTCTACTTCTACTTCTGATGAGTGGCTTATTGATTCTGGAGCATCTTATCATATGGCTAAGGATATAGCCATATTTTCCACTCTAAATGAATGTAACACTCAGAAAATATTTGTTGGTGATGATAGATCTCTTAGTGTTGAAGGATCTCGAACAATTCAAGTAGAAAATGGTCATTTCAATGATGTATTATGTGTTCCAAGTCTTTCTTGTAACCTTTTATCAGTATATCAAATCACTCATTTAGGTGAAGGTAAAACCATAGAGTTTTCATCTCACCAAGTTGTAATGAAGGATCTAAAAGATCCTAAGCATGTTATTGCAACTTGAATTGCTGATGATATTACCAGGTTGTACAAATTTGACAACTTTGGGTCATCATCTTTTTCATCAATTTTTGTTGCTCATAGCGATGACTTGAGCAAACTATGGCATGAGTGGTTTGGTCATCTAAACTATTGCTCATTGCAACAACTATGTAATCAATAGATGGTGTCTGGTCTTCCTCTTGTTTCATACAGAGATGGTGTTTGTGCTGGTTGTGTTCTTGACAAACATCATCGGGACAGTTTTGACAAACGTGCCTCTTGGCACGCCTCAAGTCCTTTTCAGCTTGTTCACAGTGATTTGTGTGGTCCACTTTCTTCTCCTTCTTTTTCTGGGTGCAATTATTTCTTAACTTTCATTGATGACTTTTCCAGACTTACTTGGGTTTACTTATTAAAACTTAAGAGAAAAGTTTTTGACAAGTTTTTGGCCTACAAGGCCCTTGTAGAAAAGAAATCTGGACATCAAATTCAAAGGTTAAGAACAGATAATGGAGGCGAATATGTGAACAATAATTTTAAAAATTAATGCACTAC